>JAPMOB010245774.1:0-22234 GCA_029875015.1 Lepomis gibbosus
CTAATAATTCCCCCAAAAGTGAAAAACACAGCAGAGGCCTCCCTCCCCTGTCTCACCGAGCCATAACGATCACTAAGACAGAGGCACAACTCAACAGAAAATTAATTCTCAAAAAGCCATTAACGTGGTCTGCTAATTTAACAGGTTCCATTAGACTAACACGAGAGAGCCGTTTGGGAAACCCCGGGTACACCACGTACTGTTCACAGAGTGTGAAAGCAAACAGGCTGAAATAGAAAATGAGCTCATACAGGACAGAGGGTAGAGAGTGACTTCATGCAGAAAACACTATATGGAGGGCCGTTGACACTAGCAGCTATTCTTCAGGTTTCAGAGGAATCGTGTCGCCGTGGAGCGCTCTCCTCCTCTTCCTCCTCCTCAGAATCTTCCTGTTGGCTTTTCTTCTATTGGGAAGGGAAAGAAGAAGAGAGGAGATTAAACTTCAAGATCCACCCTGCTCCCAAGTTTTATAAATTAACAAACTGCAATTCTAACCATGCTCGAGTGTGTAGTAGATCTACACCGGAGGAAAAAAAAAGTCTTCAGACTACAGTGTCAACATTTTTGATACTCTTGATACTTGATATATGCGCATGGCAACCACAATATAGTTTAAATCATAATCTGTAAGATTTTAGTTCTGGTTGAACTGGCGACACCCGGCGTTACTAGTGGTAACATTACGAATGTCTTCATAAACACAAGCACCAGAGTTCCATATGAAATGACACTCAAATTAGGTGAATTTCATCCAGTATGTAACTACTGAAAGAGGTAACTTATGAGTGTGAATACTTTTGAACACTAAAGAGAATAAATGCCAGCCATAAATTTTGACGTGATGAAAATATCAGGCAACTAAAACACTTATTTCTTAGTTATAGAAGGACTGTGGTTACTGTTAAACAGACAAATGTTATTGCAGGTCTGTGACGTGACGGGACCTCCTGCCCATCTACCCTCCTGACCTGATGGGAGCTAATACTGGCTAGATTTTCCAAATTTGGCTAAGCTAAGCTAGCACTCCAGCATTCTGTTTTATCGAGCAACAACATCCGCACAACAGCTGCTGGCTAAACGCTCCTGTTAAAAAAAAGATCAGAAACAACATCCTACCAGTTTGAGGAAGTCAATGAGTTTGTAGGCGTCTTCTCCGGTGGAGAGGTCAACAAAGTCACGTGGGATTCTGTAGCTCAGGCACGGACTGGGCTGCACCGTCACCTCGCTTGTGGTGTAGCGAAACGCCGGGCCTTCCTACACGCACAGAGAAACCACATAGTTACCATTAAACTCTTTTAAGTTTTGACTGATGGAATACGTGTGTCGTGACTGCTGACCTGCTGCTGGGTGATTTCCCCACCGGACGTCAGCTCCTCCCAGCTGAACAGCAGCGAGTCTGTCACCTCTCCAAACGGGTTCAGGTCTACCAACCACACCCTCCCCTGCAACACACACGCACGCACACAAACTAGATAAGTGTTTGCAAAAGGCATTTCTGAAAATTGACAATATGGAAACTCGTCAGTGTGCTTACCTGGCTATCTCTGTAGACATCAAACACAACTGAAAACAGAAAAAAACTGTATGTCAACATTTACATTATAGACAAGCACGTGCTAGATTAAAAAGAAACAAATGAAAGAAACATTTATTGCTACTCGAAATTACATTTTCTAATCACAATGAAGTGGACATTTGATCAATGTTTCCCTGCATTTTCTCCTGTCCCCATATCCTGTTTTCGGCCGTAAATATTTAATGACTTGAAGCCGTCTGAGGCGAGCTGGTGTGCAGCTTGAGGTGTACAGCTTTGCACAAGCATGGGAAGAAAACGGGATGCTGATGCTCACAGTCTTCGTCCAGGAAGTTGTACTGGATGTGCTGGCTGAAGAAATCCTGTATGGCGTGACAGATCTGCTCCTGCTGCTTCAAGATGTGTTGGTAATACTGAGTGTAGTCTCTCGGGGAGATAGCTGGGAACAGATAAGTACACCATCAGTGGAGCTCAAATGTTATTTTTTAAATTGTTTCTAATTCAGCCTGCTGAGTTGAGTACAGCTCAAATGTCTTTATATCGCTGTTAAGATAAGAGGGCTTTTAACATAAATCCCATACTAGACATATTAAACACAGTCTGCTGTGTAGAAACAGCGCCCTCTTGCTGTTTTGTGCTGTAAAGCAATCCTGCATGTGAGTAAAATGCCTTTATAGTAACAACAATTACTAATATCTTAAAATGCACATGTTCATGATTCTTTACAAAATGTTTGGGGACAAAGCCCAACAGAAGACTGTGAGGTTTTACCGATCAGTTTGTTTTCTTTGACGAAGCAGCGAAACTCTCCACCGGGAATCAGCTCGCTCCACTTTCTCAGGACCAGCTGAGAACAGAAGAGTAGGGGCGGTGGGGTGAATGTGTGTGGACAAATACACAAAGAGCAATAGAGCACTTAAATCATGGGGAGTCGACAAAGTTGACAATTTATAGTCAATCAATAATATCAATAATAAGTTAGGAATTTTCTTTGGAGCGACGAGCCTCTCTGACACTAAAGAGCACATTAAACACCAGCTAATGACATAATATTGAAAAAAGCACACAGAACATCATGTATATGGTTCTCATTACGCATATAAATATACTACATTACTGGACACCAGTCTACCACAGTATTGTATGCTATTTTATATAGTATAACACCATTTTAAATTTGGCACTGTGACAGGAAACAAGTGTACCAATGGTGTGTGTACAGTTTGAAAGATAAATACCTCGTAGTTTATGACTGGATCAGGGGAGTCCTGGTCACTACACAGAAGGAATCTGCACATAGAAATGAATGACGGTTACAACTGTTACACAAATAAAAACGTCAGTGACTGTTCTGTAGCATCGGGTGGGTTTGGGGTTTATAATTTCTATTCATGACAGTCACGCTGCAAAACAGCTTGGCTGCTGTCTTGCTCTGGGCAAGTTTGAGAGAAAGGTTTTAGTAGGAGCCTTCCCGAGGCTGTGCGCTGCAGTAAATCACTCGCTGCAAAGTTTGTCGTGCAAAACGGACAAGTGTGAGGCATAAATCTGCACAATTTCTCCAGCTGCCACTTGTGTTTTACTGCAGATTGAAAGCAGCCCGTGTAGACCAAATCTGTTTTTTAAGTATATTAGCTGACACCTAAAAGCAAAATGTGTGTGTGTGTGCTGATGTTGTTGGGTAGTGAGGCTTACGGTTGCGTGAGGTCGTGTGTGATGAAGTCTGAACTTTTGAAGAGCAGAAATATATCACTGAGGCTGTGACACTGCAGGGAACTGTTCAGAGCAATCCAGTTAGCATCCTGAAAAGGACACACACACACACACACACACACACACTTGCTAAGTTATGGTTTAATCTTTAATGCTGCCAGTGATACGAGAAGCAATTCTTATTCCTCTGCACTGAGAAATACAGGGCTTTTAGCCAGCAGATGATTTGCTCATGCTACAAATAAAAAAAGTCACGTTGCCACACTTTTCTAATGATTTTACCATTTAAAATGAAATAGGCAAACACAGTTTTACATTTCTTCATAAACAGCTGAATGCAGTATTTTACCCGTGGAGCGCTCCAGTTGAGTTTGGGAAAGACACTCCCACCCAGGGCGTTTATGGCCTCCAGCACTTTAGAGGTGAACTCTGGGAACTCAGGGGCCTGGCAGACACATAAGGCCACATCATCACATGGCAGTCAGAATTATTTTAGAGCATTATTAAATATGCCTAATACAAGCATGGGACACATTTCTGTCAAATGCAGAGAGCAGTAATGCACCATAAAAGTGAGGAGGAATACTTCATGCTTATGTAAGACATTTAAAATGATATTTTTTTTATCATCAGGTAAGAAATAAATTCAACATATTTGGTGGAAAATACAGACAACACTGCGTTGTTGTTGATGAGCAACACTGAATGTGCTTACAGTGACAGTGGTGGTTGTCTCATCATCTGACCACTAGAGGGGAGCAGAGAACAAGAAACAGGATGAGAGAAAAAGATCATTTAATTCAGTTCTAACTACTGTGTAACTGTTGTGTTGATGCTAGAAGGCTGTGTGACCACTAGGCAAAGCAGTTACAAGTAATGTGGCAAGACAGACAATTAATGAAGAGGATGACACTGCTCCCAGATAAAAGCCTCTGAAAACAAACGAGATGTTCATGTTTTCGCACACTTAACAATATTTTAAAGTTTCTCTACTTTTGAGAGGCTCTAAGAGGTGGGTTAGCATAAAGCTGCTAACCTGAAAACAATTTCAGGAGTTCAGTTACAGTGGAATTTTAATGGTTTAGGGGTCTGTGTTTCAGACTCAGACGCTGTAATATATCTACCTGGAGGAATTACCTTATTTTTACTGTTTTAGTCACCGAAAAGGTTACATTTTAAGATAACAAATGTCTGCACAAAACACTCTCTAACTTTGGGCTTTAGCATTGGCCTTTTATTTTATGTTGTCATTATGACAGTAAAACTCCTTTCCTTTTAAAAAGATCTGACAAAATAAAGCAGACTGAAGAGAGCCTCACAGAGGACCAGCAACCATAGATTCTGTTGCCCCACCTGAATGTCTTCCTCTGCATTCCAATCGCTGTTGTTAGCGTGTGTCTGCTGTGTGCTGTGGTCACTGAAGAGAAAGAGAAAGGACGAGTATGTGACCATAACATGAGTGATGCCTCTCAAACACAGTAAGTCACCGTACTGCCATTCAAATACTACAAACTGTACAGGACTGTCTAAGACAGCTAACTCAACAGAATGTGTGTGTTTGTGTGTGCCAGGGGCCTCATACCTCCCAGAGACTACCAGTGTCCCATCGTCCAGTAAATAGTCTATTACATTCTGAGGCAGTGGCAGAATCTGACTGCAATAAGGAAGATTAATAATAACACATTAAATACATGTAACGTTAGATAACAGAATAAATAATAAACAACAAACAAACAGAGGCTGGAGGGAAAGAGGCGTCGCAGGAAGCTGTTCTGTAGAGTTTTTACATAACTATTTAGTGATTCGCACGATAAAGTAAACTACAGATATTTATGAAGACATAACGTTAGATGGAGCTGTCTGCTTCTGTCTGGTAGCTAACGTTAGCTGTTGGCTAAACTGACTAAATTTTACAGTAACAATAACGCAAATGTGTCCTAGAATTTCAGCACAAATGTCAGCTGCCTACCTTTTAATTGTATGTTTCTTGAATATCGGATACCAAACCGAAAACTGACAGTGGACAACTTGCTCCTTCTTCATGCTGCAACTTCCTGTAACGGAAAAGAGTCCATCAGTAAATATCTTCCGATCCCCTCGTGTCGGGAAATGCTTTTACATTACAAATATTGTTATCTATTTGCGCTGGTATTCATTTATTTTTAATGCATTTCAGTCTCATTGGATTGAGATCAAGGCTTTATTTATATAATTCTGTTAGAAATTGTGTATGCAGCGGGGGACGGCTTTTTGAGGTGCACGTGTAGGCGTGGTCGACATAAAAACCCGCTGCGTCATAGATCGTTTATTAAAATAGACAATCACTCCGCGCCTTAAAAAAGCTACAGGCCCACCGTCAATCTTCATTCTACCAATTCAAACACCTATAGTTTCCTTTGCTAAAACAATCAGCAAGTATGATCAACAAGACGAAAGCCCGTATATTTAGATATTATAGTAAGTTGCTGGATTCCAACTTCTCCCTTCTACAGAACACTGTATAACCAACAGACTCAGGAACAGCTTCTTCCCACAAGCCATTACTCTGATGAACAGCTGATTTCTGACTCAGTGTCAGGAACAATTCTTTTGCAATAACCCAGTAACTCTGTCTCTAATCAGCCACCTGTTTACCGGTTAGCACTTATTAGCCTATTTACCATTCTCTATTTCATTGCTGTTCATACTGTTCTATTATGATACTGTAGATACTGTATACCAAATCCACCCATCTCAAGTACATAACTCCTGCACAAAATACTTCTACTTCAATTCAATTTTGCTTTATTGGCATAAATAAAGCTACTTATTTATTCCACCATCCTTTTTGTGCTCTGTTCACTGCACTATTTGTCAGTATGTCTATATTATTTTTGTTCACAGTGTTTATATTTGTGTTGTCTACACTGAAGTCTGTGTCTGATTTTATTTATTATTTATTTATTGTGATTTTTTTTAATTTTTTGTATGAGTAAGTACATCGTGAACAATGTACAATCCTGAGTCAAATTCCTCGTATGTGCTATGTTCTGCTAAACATAATAAAAACGAGTCTTTCACGTCATTGCAGGGTCAAATTAGACTCAAGTGACGTTCTACGGTACCCGGAAGTAGTGGCAGAGTGACTCCTCTCTGCATTTATACAATCTCTGCCACTGCTGCATACAACACGGTTGGGATTTCACGTGAGTTAACTTTATTTTTTCCCCCTTTTTAAATGACTGTTTAAAATGTAAAAGGCACGAGCGACGAGCCCTGGTGGCATTGCTTCGTGTAAAATAGCTAGCTACCGTAAAGTACACAAAGAAACTAACTGAAAAGCTGTGGGAATGTAACTTCACAGCGGAGTAGTAGAACTTGGCTAGCGTTGCCTTTTCTAGCAGCTAACGTTAACTTAATTGAGCAACTCATGATCGGAAACAAGTATCGGCAGCATTGCAATGGTGGATGTACCTTAAAGCTTTCTGACCCGAGTTTTCTTCGTCTTCAGTTGCCCAGAGATCGAAAATGAGCAACTCTGAAGAACCCAAAATGACTACTGTTCCACACATAGTGAAAGAAGAGGTACGTCTGTTTATTAGTGATTTATTAGGGATTTGTCTGTCAAATCTCCATGACAACTGCTCCACGTGAACCCTGACAAGTTGTAATATACACCTGCATAATGTTATCTAATTTAATGCAAGAGCCCAGAAATAAATCATGTCTTTTACATTGAATTGCCTTGCCTTGTACATGTCTGTCTAATCACATGTTAACTCAGTTCATAGTAAAAGGTTTATCTTAGCATTAGCTTTTATAGTGATGAGAAAACCTCTGCAGAGACTGTGGGAAAAAATGTCTGGTCTGTCTATGCACAGAAATGCAAAATCCCAGCTGGATGACGTCCACTTGTGTCCTTTGAGCAAATCAGCCATTTGACTTATTGATTACTTTGTCAATACTAAGTACACTGACGAATGCTTGCAATTTGCACAAGAATATAAATTAGCAGGAATATAAAACATACCATGTTCTTTTCAAAATATTCTTAACCAGATACAATGCTTTACCTTAATGCATCAATGAATACATTTTTTTTTTTTTTAAACCCAGGATACTCTAATCTCCTCCATGGACAACCCTCACTAAGTTAAAAAAAATAACCTCATAGACCACGCTAAGGATTGTATTAAGTTTGATGTACTTGCATCCAAGCTCGTCTGCACCTTGCTGTATTGTGCTTTCTAAAAGTTAGAGATTTAACATTAGAATTGTTATCTACAAGATTATCTCATAAAACGATTGTATTTGACTCATTTTGTTCTAGCGTTTGTGAGACAAATTTTATTGTGGCATACAGCAGAAAGGAAAGCAAGATAGTTTCCACTGCCGGTTGAGTAAGATTAGTAGAGTGGTAGCTCACAGCTAGCAGCGTGTTGCATTCGGTGCCATTCTGATCGTCTTAGCTCTGTGTGCTTGCTCTTTGTGGCGCAGCTCATTGCAGCAGGAAAATGGGTGAAGCTGGAGAATACGACGTACTTGGACCCCGCTGGAAACACCAGGTACTGTTCTGTTCCCACATTTGACTGACGTGACTTTGCAATCACACCAGTTTCCTGCGCACAGTTTCACTCCCTGTTTTCATCCGTCAGAATTTGGGAGACCGTGAAAAGGACGACGAGACAAACCAACACAGAAGCAGATGGTGAGTGTTATTTTTTTTCTCTCTCATGTTTTCCCATCAGCTGGTCAGCCGAGCTTTGCATTAGAGTCGTACAGGCTTTAATACACTTTTCCTGCAGGTGTTGGAATCCTCGCCCTGCTGAAACGGACGCTCCATAAAGACTGCGTAGTGATGGTGAAGCAGTTTCGTCCTCCTATCGGATGCTACACACTGGAGTTTCCTGCCGGTCAGAAAGTTTTCCTTTCTTCAACACTGTCTGTAGACATTTTGCCCCACAACTTACCAATTTGGCTCCTGAATTTCATCAAAACAGACCTTAAAAATAATTGAAAAGTCTCTTTAATTTCATATCTAACTTTTCACATCATGTAGTTTTTGTTCCTTACTCCCCAAAACATTTTATGTCTTTCATCCCCCACGCACACACACACAACGGGGGTGTTTTGTTAACTACTGAAGTCCAATACTCATCTGTTTTTTCTGTCATATTGTCTCTGCTGTGCTCAGGGTTGATTGACGAGGGCGAAAGTGCAGAAGCTGCCGCGCTGAGGGAGCTAAAAGAAGAAACTGGCTACAAAGGGGAAGTAGTAGGAATCACACCAGGTATCACTGCACAAACACAAACTGTACACTTGATTGTGTTGACTGCCTCTCTTGGCTGCATCTTATCTCCTGCGTGTGTTGGAGAGGTTCAGGGGTTAACGGTGCAAAGTGTAAAGAAGCCCCAAACTCATTTTTATCTTCTGAACACAACAAGGCAAATAATAATAAGGTTTTTTTTTTTATCTCAGTGACCTGCTTGGACCCCGGCCTGTCTAACTGCACCACCCAGATCGTCATGGTCAACATTAACGGAGACGACACGGAGAACATCCACCCAACACAACAGCTCGGTGAGAAGACCGCCTCTTTACCGCACTTAGCACTTAGTTCATTTATTCTCTCTCTGGTTCTTTCATTCCTACAATGATTAATGTTGTTTTTTATGCTTAGAGTAGGGTTTACTGATGCTGAGTTTCATCAGCTCACATTCAGAATCTCTCCCATACATCTGTGTTCTGACATTTCCAGAAAAAGTCGTATTATTTTGTGAAACAAAAGTTGTAATATTACAAGATTATAGTCTTAATCTAATGAGCATAAAGTCATTTTGGAGCAGTGAGACAGTCCCAAACCAAGCAACGGTGTCTCTCAGAGAGGAGGACAGAGACAGCAGTGACACATAGCTACCGGTCAGAGGAAAGACTCCACACTGCAGTCCAAACCTTTTATAAGTCTAAATAACTGGATACTGCCAGTGTGTGAGACTTCCAAAAAAACTGGACTGTCGTCATGCTGACACATGAGGAGTGTCAGGTTAATTATCAAATCTCACAATAGTCTACCTACTTGTGAACAGGTGGCATACAGCAAGTTGAAACAAGCAACTTACAACAAGTTTGTGGGGGTAACATTAACAGGCTTTGCTGAATCTCACTTGAAACACTCAAACGAGCACTAACCCGAAACCTCACAGGAAAAAAGAGAGATTTAGGACAAGATTGCGAAAATGTTTTTGCATGAAGCCACGTGTCTTCGAAACATTGCCACAAGGCTCATGCTCACTGTAAGGTATTTGATAAAAATCATGTTGAATAATCTTGTTCTCTTTTGTTCTTCCACAGGTGACGGAGGTGAGTTAGGTTCCTTTTTTTACACCAGAAAAAATCCTCGTCTCTCATGGAGCAGATCTTCACACAAGCCTCTAATCCTCTCTTTCCAGAATTTGTTGAAGTCATTCTTTTGCCTCTTGACGAATTCCAGACAAAAATAGATGGTGAGACTTCAACTTTTTCCTAGAGATGTTATCATGTGAGCCATACAAGCCCTCAGACCGGCCCAACTCTAACACTTGGATTGTTTATTTCCTGCAGATCTGCTGAAGAAAGAAAAGATTGTGGTGGACGCTAAAGTGTACATCTTTGCTATGGGGATGGTTCAGGCCTTCTTTAAACCGAGGGAGCTCCCTATACTGAAGCAGTGAAGCAGGAAAAATGTATTTTTTCTGTTACATAGGGCTCCTACACAGGACTGGAACATTAGTACTGAAGAGGAAATAGAGGACTTTCTAATTGTAATAAGAAATTCTGTGAAATTTTGTTGGTTGGTTTTAGACTCCATGTAACCTCCTATTATAATATTTGTTTCTAGGAAGTGTAATGACCATCCACAGAGCAATATGGCAGTTAGACGATAAGACACAATACAGCTGTGTGTGTGTGTGTGTAAATCATACTAAGCACAAAAATCTTGAAATTGCAGTCTTGAAAAGGCCTTTTGATTTAGAGAGTGAACCTTTGAAGGAGCCCTGTTTACGTACATGTAGGGGACCACTTTTTGTCCTCAGTATGGCGGTACTACCACACACCTCAAGGCCTTAAACACCCTCCGGTAGTCTGTCGTCAATTGTTTGCACACTTGACGCAAAATATGTTTCAGGCTTTTAGTCTTGTATGCCTTAAGTGACGATTAGTCATTCCCCTGTTTTTTATGAAATTAAGTAGTGTGAAGAGATGCAGCTTATTGTAATTTTTTTTAATTTAGTGATTGAGAGACATTCCTTTATATGTACTAACATACTGTTCACTGACTTGATGGGAGAAAGAAATCCACCTTAAAAGTGTTTTGTGTTGGTAAAGTGCGTTGCAATTCTTACTTCCTTCAGTTGGGCGTGTTCTTTTTATGCGGATAACTTCAGAGGTAAATAACCAGGGACATCATACAGAGAGATCAGTCAAGCCACAGAAAACCAGAAAGCAATGGACAGCTGAATCGTGCTAGCTCGGATCTTCCTTCTGGCTTTTGTCTTAAGGTATCCAAGGAGCTAAAGAAATTCACTCACTTAGTGAATTCACTCTCTCACTTAAGAGGGAGTAGACGAGCCATTTCTCACAAAATAACTCAAGTGTTGTGTGTTATTTGTGTTTTCTCTTATAACTCTACTGTAATGTACAACAGAGGTACTGTATTGATAAAGAAAGTTAGCAAATGATGGGAAATTCATGCTGTGCCTCCAGCTCCATTTTGGTGCAATTTTTCTGGATATTGATGCTGTACTTACCTTAGAAACTAGAAAGTACTGACCGATGAATAAATGTGATACTAACTACCTTTGCTCTTACCCGTCTGTTATTCTGTCTCAAACTGAATCTCTCAATCTGTGTCTTTTTTTTAAGTGTATGTGCGTGCCTGAGGCTAAATCTATGACAAGGAGATATAAAGGTCTTGAATGGGGGGAAGATTGGCACCTATGATTTTTCTGCAGTCCTCCTTACTGTCCGTTGTAGTCTGTTCCTGCCCTGTTTGGTGACCGATCCAAACCTGACCGTGATGGATGTGCAGAGAACAGGCTGGATTTCAGACAGGAGGGTGATACCCACTGTAGATGTGGCGCCTTCCTAATCTTCTGTCTCTGAAAGAGCCAACACACATCATTTTCATAGATCCTGAGTGAAGGTGGGGGGTGTGAATGATGGCTTATCAAACCTACAGTAAAACACATTCAGGGCAGCCAGTTAATTGATCACTCACTGCAGTGTTGGGAGGGATGGTTTCATGTAGTTGGTGATGTCCTTCTGGCATCTCAACACTGACATAGGTTTTTTGACTGAAAACCTGTTTTTTTAGCTTTTCAGTGTAGCTTCTCTTTGCTACTCTGTTCTCTTTTGTCAGCGTGTTTCTCGCCTGGTTGTACATCATTCTATCCCCCCTTCTGTAGGTCACCTCCTCTTTCATCTAGGTCGGCAGCTGCAGCATCAAAACACTCCCGTCAGCGCAGTCAAAGCAGGCCTGTAATTTCAGCTTTGCCTCTTTGGTCCATTTGTCTTGACATATAATATTAATTCAAATAATTGATTCAAATAACTTGATTCAAATAACTTGGCTTAACGTCAAAGCACTTCTTGCTCAGACTCCGTCCAATAGGTGGCGATAATGCTCCCTTAAGCTAGTTTGCTTACCACCAATAAAATTCAAAGAAGAACAGGAGCCAGCCAATCAAGTGGCTTCCTCACCAACACAAACTTTAGGACAACTACTTAAATCATAGCTAGCTAACTATTTGGAAGCAACGGTTTATATTTGTCACTATGGCAAATAAAACATTCAGTCAGGTAGTTAGTTGACATTAACGGAGTCCCTATATTTGATTTTTTGAACAGGTTGTTGGTTGCTAACTGAAGGGGGAGGTCATTTTAGCACAAGCTAGCAGCAGTCGTTGTTTACTAATATTTAGTCCTGGCGCTAACAGTCATGACAATGTCCGTTATGTTGAGACAATGACGAGATATCTGCCTAACACTAGTTAAGTTTTAACTTGGCTCCAGCGAAACAAATTCAGAATTGTTTACGTTAGGTCAAGTTACGTATCTTTGGTACTAAAAGACGGATTCGCTGGACGCGAAGATGGAGGTGGCTGTTAAAAGTAAGTTAACAGTCAATTAGCTAAAGATACCGTGCGTGTCAATCACGGGAGACGTTAAATTACTAACTTTCAAGTTATATTTTCATACATTTTACACTGACAAAGTATGTAGTGAATTTATAATTTTCATAGCCGTTAAGGACTTGTGGTGCTTTTATTGGTGGAAAAACCTTTAGCACTACCTTCGAACCATAACGTTAACAGGACTCTAATATCCACTAGTATTCACACTTCTTAGATTCATATTTGATTTGGCACTAAAAGGTTTCTCGAGGAAAAAGTTACCCGTGTTGGGTAAAGAGGGTAAAGATAAAGGTAAACCAACTTATCAAAGAATAGGACTGGTTTGTAATTAAACAACATAAAGTACAATAAAAAACTAGCAGGGGTGTTTAACTAAAGCATTTTAAATACCGAACAGCATACATACCATTGTAGATAGGAGCGTTTAAGAATGGCTGACATTGCATAAGGACACTCCCAATGGCTGACTGTTGTGTGGTTTCCTAGGGAAGGTCAAAAGGAGGCACCTGAATGCAGCAGAATGTGATGAACTGGGACAAAGTGCAGAGGGCACTGATGCCCTCACCCAGCCCCACGCCGTCAACCACAGGCAGGGCGGCCGCAACCCTAATCGAGGGCTTTACCCCAGGACACCCACCAAGCGACATAAGTGGGGTAATATGCTACCAATCTGAGTGTATTGAAAGTAACACTGCCAACAGACAAGGAAACATATGTGCATGAAAATATTTGTTTAATGTTTTGTCCGGCAAAATTTATGACTAGTTCATTTTTTTTCTCACTGTTGGTAGGAAGTTAAAAAAATGTTTTTTTCGACTCTTAATCTTCTCTCTCATACCATCAGCATCTGCCTCGGGAAGTCCTGTCGGGCAACAGAAGGGCATCAACGACTTCTTCTCTGTGACAGGAGTCATCAGGTCCAGTCCGCACAAATCCTCCCAGCCCTGCTCGTCCACACACACAAATGGACTCAGAGGAGAGCTTTTTCCCAAAGAAGAGGCAGTGGGTGTGAAAGAGGAGGAGGATGACGAAGATGATCTCAGTCTGTTAGCTGGGGCAATGTCGCCCGAACCTGAAGCAGACGAAGAAGAGGAGATGGACGACGTAAGCCTCTTAGCTTCTATGATGGTTCCCGAGCGTGAGACAAAGCAAGCGGAGGTGGTGGATTATCTGGAGGGAATGACCGCAGAGATGTTTGGGGACGATGATGAATTTGACCGATGTGACGGTTACATTCACAACAAGGAAGAAGAAGAGGAGGTGGAGGCCCTCCCCGACACTCACTATGGGCTCCTCGGCAGCAGCAAGGTCTTGCTGCAGCCCCAAGGCTGCATTGATGACCTTCCAGAGGAGGTCCTGAGGCAAGTACTATGCCAAGTCCCCGCCCAGGACCTCTACCGCAGTGTCAGCCTTGTCTGCCATCACTGGAGGAACATCGTCCAGGACACTAAGGTTAAACAAACCAGAGTTATGTATTAGAAATTAAGTTAATTAGGAGGACATGTGTGTACTTACATGAAATATGTTTGAGAGATGACCTTTGTGCTTTACATTGAGCATTTTATCCAATTGTAGATGGATGTTATAGTTATACCACTTATGGTCTGTCCTTCTCAAACTTGGAGGTAATTTTAAAGCTAATCACATTAACATAGTTTATGTGTGTTTGTGTTCCATTGCGCAGTTTGTCCCCTTCAAGAAACAATACTACCGCTACATAATGAGGGAGAAAAATACAATGCAGGAGATCTTCTACATCCTGAACAACAGCCGCATAAACCATCCAGCATCATCACAGCATAGCATACGAAACCTTGTTGTGTAAGTCTGTATGTCCTCAATAAGGGTCATTTTTGTAGCAACAAATACCAATTAAGAGTTTCATGTACCGTCTAGGCTTGGGCAGTATACCATGGTATTTAGAGATCCAGACTTATGTCATTCAATACTGTCAAAACAACAGATGCTCCTCTTTCTATTGAAGTCTATCTGTAAAACTGATGGAGTGATGCTGAATTGAGCCGATGTATTGTAGTGTATACTCTCAATATAGGCGGGCAGAAATGTGTTAATCGTCTACAACACAATAACCCCCTTCACTTTTCCAGCAGTTGGTAAACAACACACAGAACTTTTTTCTGCCTTTTATTCACTGACAGACTGTAACCTACACTGTACATTTACTTCTAAACTTCACTGCATTCACTACACACACCCAAATGAGCGAGTGGTGGGGATAATGTTACAGGCCACTGTTTGGGAGTATTTTTGGTTTGTCACGATGATAAAGGTGAGCCAGCCAACACGGACAAAGCTGTGTGCACATCATCTCCGTTCAACCCACCGATGTTACTGTACCCGCCGTAGGAATCATCGGCTCCTCCAGCGAGAATCTATGGAAGAAGGCGCTTATGTCCTGTCTAGTCATTATTCTTCGGGCCATAAGTATTTAAACAAAGCAAGACTTGACATACTTGCCAACCCTGCTGATCTTCACGGGAGACTCACGTTTTTTCGTTGCCTTCTGACGGTTTCCTTCCTGCGCTCACAATTCTCCAGATTTACCAAATTTGTCCCGATTTATGACATTTGTTCACAACTTTGTGTCCTTTTTATTGCCTTCATTACTGCTTCTGGGACTTTACAGTACGGATAATCCCCACTGCTTCTACTGTGTCCACTTGGACCAACACCATGCACACCATTATTTTCTTTGAAATTTGTGAAACTGTGAACAGATCAGAGCTCCATATTAGTGAAAAAGTTCAATTATTTAATATTACCTATAACAAAAGTATGTGAGGGCTGGCCTGCATAGATTTTAAAATGTTCACTATAGTAATTATCTTTTCTGTGTGTTTTGGTCAGTTTAATGGCCCAGCATAAGGTTGGAGAGTGGGTCAGGCCGGAGGACGTTCTGGAGTGTGTGAAAAAACATCGTCTTTTTCCTCAGGCCGAGGCCTCCATCAGATTACGTATTCCTGATATTCAGAAATGCTTTAACCTTGGCATTGAGGTATGACTCACACATGTACAAATAGCACTATAGATTTTGACTTAACATTTAAGGTGTTGACATCATTTGTATCCGATCTCCAGGGTCCCAACCCGTACGCGGCCATGGCTGTCATATTAATCCTAAGTGAGAGTGTCGGTGACGTGCAGGCCATGGTGTCTCTGCTCACCGGCTGTATGTCAGGCACCGCCATCACTGAGTACCTCAGCCACATGGCCATGATGCTACTTGCCTTAAAACGGAATAACATTCAGATTAGTAACAGGTAAGAGGTGCTGGTGTCAGAACCTTAAATCTATATCAGTATTGTCAGCATCCCTGTCATTATCTTCTTTTCGCTTTCCCCAGGGTACATTACAACATCTACTACGTACTCCACCTGATGGAGAACGGCCCCTTTTCCGTCAGCTCCGGTCAGAGCATGTGAGGTCCAAAATGCATAAATTTCACTGATGTGCATGAAAAAAGTACAGCCTGCTTTGTTTGTGACTCTTAATTCCTTCAAAATGATGGACCTACTTAGAGTAGGTCTGCAGGGTGAAAGAGGTCAAGGACTGAGACAATGTTTATTGTAACTTGCATCTATCTGTGCAGTTATTTATTTATTTTTGTTTTATTTACATGGTAAGTCAATTGGACTGGAGGAGATTATATCTGAAGAGATTTAGCTTTTTGATGCTCATCATGGTATGTATGTGTGTTTTGTGTATGTGTGTTTTTCTTCTAGGGAGCGTCAGATTCACCTGACACGTGAACAGCAGCAGATCCTCAGCCATGACATCAAAAAAGACCATGTGGTCAAGATTGTGGCTTTTGCAGGTACATCGGCAGCTGTCACCACCAGAGGGCATTACTTCTCTAGATTATTCTTTTCAAGACTTTGCCAGGGACCCAAAAGGGTTTGGTTTTTACAGGCAATGACAAGTTTCTCTGGGTTGCATGGCAACTCGGAATATTAATAAAGAATAGGTTTGGTGACACCAGGGGAAAAATGTTTGTTTTGGTTCCATCCTGTCTTAAATGTGGTTTAATTGTTGCACTCCTTCAAATGCAGTTACATGTTAAAAGACAAAAGCTTTTTAAATGTTCCTTTTTGAAACTTACATATAGCCTGTAAACGCTGAAACATAATGAGTTCCATCACTGCTAACTGTGTGATGTGACGTGCCACATCAGGGGTCATAGTGTCATACCTGAAAGGTTTTGTGCTGTCGGCCGTAGGTACAGGGAAGACGACCACACTGATCAAGTACGCTGAGCAGCGGCCACACCTCCGCTTCCTGTATGTGGCCTTCAACAAGTCGGTGGCCAGTGAGGCGCAGCGCCGCTTCCCCAGAAACGTGGACTGCAAGACCGTCCACTCATTGGCGTACGGCGAAGTAGGGAAGAGGTGAGAAACTAAGTTTCCGCTCAGATGCTTTCAGAGGCGATCAACAATTTTAGGTTTTTGTCTTCATACAGACTGTGGACAAAACAGGACATGGCTATGACATGTTTTTTTTCTTTTCTATGAATTATTTTGACTTTAAATCTGTAATATCATAAATTACAAATATGCCCTATGTGCTATTAAGTATGTAGGGTTGTCAAGGCCTAAACAATCAGTGACATGCAGACGGAAAGTTATGTCTCTCTATTCAGTTGAACAAGATTAGGTGAAGAAACTTTATAATAAAGCATTATGGATAAGTGAGCACGTAGTGCAGCAGAAAGGGACGCAGACTCACTGTATTTCATACACTTGCTGCAGTAGAAAAGAGCATGCTTCTGACACATGTATAAAAAGACACATAATGGGCTCTGTTATGGTAGGGCTAAAAATTTCTGTCATGTATTTCCATTAAGGCAATGCTTTGGGAAACACCGATCTCCCACAGTGGAAGTGTTATTGCAAAATTTGTACAAGTGTACACGCTCTTCCCCAACCCCAACTACTGTCACGTAACTGTCTTCATGTTAGAAAACGGAAGGATTTCTGGAAAAAGTTAACCTTAAGGTAGTGCATGCAGAGATGTCAGCTTAATTAATTTCTGCCCACGAGGCCTTTCATGTTGACGTCAGTTTGACCACTGAACGGAAATACGCAACCAACTGCCCTTTACTGTTCTATGTTTATATCTCTGAGACATCTCTGTTTATTTCCTGGGTGACAGACAAAGTGCAACAGTAGAGTAACCTCGAATTTTGCTCATGTGTCTTGATTTCTGTAGCAACTCTCCCCTTTTCTGGGGGTCGGGGTGGTTTATCACGTGTTTTTCATTTTAAAACTACATCACTTTGTTTTTGCTTTTGTGATTCTTTCCTCTGGCAGCTACCGTATCCATCAGAAGCTCACCTTTAACCTGAAGCCATTCACCGTCAACTCTGTTCTGCCCGAAGGCCGCGGGGGTTTCGCCAAAGCCAAGGTGGTGGTCACAACTCTCAATGCCTTCATGGCTTCAGCAGATCCTACTATCAATACCAGTCATGTCCCCAACACCCGTGTAATCAAGAAGCACTACAGGGCGGAAATACCTGAAACTGAAAAAGTGGTATGAATATATAAGTGACACACCGCATACCTTTTTTAGTGTAAATAAATGCAAGAGTCCTGCAGAGTCACATTTAAGCTGTCTTTTATTGTGCAATCCTAGCTTTTTGTCCACGACGCACAGACGATCTGGAACAAAATGAAGGATGTCAATGAGAAAGAAAAATATGCCTACCACATGACTCACGACGGTACGCCAACTGTGAATAAGTGACATGAATAGAAGTAATTCTGTTTTTAATATTGGAGGTAATGCTGCACAGCTGGTCAACAGAACATTTCTTTCCCAGGTTACCTTAAGTTATGGCAGCTCCAAGTCCCAAAGCCCAATTTATCTGACCAATATGATGTCCTGTTCATCGATGAGGCCCAAGACTGCACTCCAGGTAACGATGCGGTAACAGTCCTGTATGGCTGTTGGACAGCATAGTTGTGATTATTTTGCTGAACAGTTTTGACGTCGCCCTTCTTCCCTCCCAGCCATCATGGATGTGCTTCTGTCTCAGCGCTGTGGGAAGATCCTGGTTGGAGATCCCCACCAGCAGATCTACACCTTCAAAGGAGCCGTCAATGCTCTGAACTTTGTCGACCACACGCACATCTACTACCTGACACAGGTATACACAATTACACACACGTATTAGAGGTAACGTTTGCAAAGACGCGGTTAAGCACAGTGGATTTTTCATCCAGAGAAATTTGATTTATATTATGCCTTCTTTCAAATCCAAGACCCACAAGGGCCTTTTTTGGAGATGTGTTACCCCATTCTTTGTCATATTGAACTCACACAACACTTTTTAAAATGTATTTATTATGCTACACACCACACAAAAGATTAAGAGTCATGCCCATCTTCTGTCCCTGGGATTGGATAGAATATTTTGAATGAGGCAAAAAGCTCCTCATCTTCTTTGTTACTCTGACATTTTTACCGCTAAAGTTACAGTAACTCTACATTCATATATTGGGCCACAATACCATGGATAGGACCCTATGAAATTGGTTTTATTTCTGCCAGATTCTGTTTAATTTTTCCCCAAATTCTGTTTTCCTAACTGAATGTTTCACTCCACACAGCTAGCCTATTTACAGTATATAGATTTTTTGTCATTCCCTCAGGGGGTGAGGCCAAAAAAACAGGACTCAGGTTTTTCCATAGTAACTTGCTTTGTTTACGCAACTCACGGATACCATAATTGGAATTTTCGTGCCAAGACTCAACATATTCATTGCAAGTCGGAGTGGGGAAGGAAGTGGGAAAACAAGAAGTGAGAACATGTTGAGGATGTGGAACAGTTCTATCTACTCCCAATCAGACATTTTCTGTGTGTTAAAACCTGTGCATCTGGCTCTGTTCAATAGGAGGTGTATACTAATCACACACTGTCAGTCACATAATAGTTTTGTGTTTAACTCTAAGCAGTTCAGTGTTGATCAGAAAAATGAACGTCCATGCTACTAATGTGTTTGTCCAGAGCTTTCGGTTCGGTTCTGAGATCTCCTATGTGGGTGCCACCATCCTCAAAGTGTGCAAGAAAGTGGAGAAGATTCTAGTGGGAGGAAAGCAAAAAGGTAAATACTACAAATGGCTCCCTTTTTTTAATACAACCCCGTTTCCAGTTTGGCCCACTGTGTAAAATTTAAATAAAACAAAATATCATGATCTGCAAAACACTGTTGTCTGCATGGTAGAAAATTTGGAAAGTTGGAACTGACATTTTTGGACAATGATAATCCCATTTTGAATTTGCTGCCAGCAACACGTTCAAACGAAGTTGGGACTGAGTCATGTTTACCAATCTGTTGCATCAACTCTTTTAACAGATCAACCACGATAATATTGCTCAACAGTTCAGGGCCTCCTTTGTTTTATTTTTTGTTTCAAAATGCGACAATTTTAATGTGGGAAAAGTTGAGACTGCAGGCACACTGGTTTAGCACTAGGGCTGCAACTAGACTTTTTTGATAGTCGATTAATTACGAATAATTGACTATTCAGATTATGAATTGCGAAATTACACAATGTGTCTTATTTAGCTTTTAAATTAAACTTGAGGTTGTTTTAGCCATGTGCTAATTAAGTCATAAGTAAAATAAATACTGCTTTCAAAAATGCATCTTTTAATGAACGTTTCTGCTGCAGCAACAGAAAGTTCCACTGAAATCAAATCCTGATCTCAGCAGCTGATCTGCTGTTTAGTCACGGAGCAGTTTTCACGCCAGTACTGCAACACCCCGGGACAAACTGACACAGTATATACAAAGAAAGGAATAACGTCATGCATTACATTTGCCGAATTTACAAAGGGGGCAATAATTATTCTAATAATTATTACTTAACGATTTTGTAGTAGACAGCGTTTCACAACGTTTTGGCTAATTTCCCCCTAACTCAACAACTCACAAAACTCAGATTTTTTTTAAAGGCGTGTAGACAGGAGAACTGTTTTCTCTTCTTTAGAAAGTATCACATTGTCCGGTGCTAATCTTGCGCGCTTGGCAGCAACATGTTCTCTGGGAACGTCGCCATGAGCGATGCATCGTTTATGATTGTAAAGTCAGGTCACATCTGGAATGTGAACGGGGCCTTTGTCTATCATAATTATGTGCTCCTCTCAATCAATCAAACTGACTAAAGGAAACTGTATAGAAAACGTTACAGCTCATAACGTTAAGTGACACGGCTTTAATGGGAAGCTAGCTCGCTTACTAGCTTACGAGTCTTCATCATCCACAGAGCACCAACGTTACGCTCCTCCTCTTCACACGCTCCGGTGTTTCCAGGAGAGCTCAGACCTTTCTGGCTGAGTGAAGAGTGAAATGCTGCCACACTCTGGAACTCTGGAGGTTTTAGGTGGTGAAGGTGTTACTGTAGCGCTGATTTTAGTAACGTTACTGTTCACATCACTTTAGTCCGTTACGCTGGTGGTGTCGTTACGGCCCGATGACATCATGAACGAATCGATTATTCAATTCGTGGGCACCGAATTTAATAATAGATTTTTGTCGACTACGTCGATTAGTTGCTTATTTAGCGCCCAGACTATTTGAGTTGGGAGCCATGCTGTAATGTCTGCTGAATGTGGTTAGGCAGTGTCTTGCTGAAATAAGCAAGACCGTCCCTGAAAAAGATCATGTCTACTTAGCATTTGGCAGGATATCAGGCTCCAAAAACCTGTATAGATTGTGCAGATTACCCATGCCATGTGCATAATGCACCCCATACCATCAGGGATGCTGGCTTTTGAACTGTGCTCTGATAAGAAGCCGGATAGTTCCTCTCCTCTTTTGCCGGAAGGACGCAGGGTCTATAATTTCCAAATTTTGATTTGTCAGACCAGTTATCCAATTTGTCTCAGTCCTTTTTAAATGAGTTTCACCCTGCATAAAGTGGATGCAGTGACGAACTGTGTACACAGAAAGCAGCTTTTGGAAGTGTTCCTCAGCCCATGCAGTGATGTCCACCACATAATCGTGTCTGTTTGAGCTGTGCTGTCTGAGGGCCTGAGGGTTTTCTGCCTTGTCCTTTTGTTTACAGAGATTTCTTCTGATTCACTGAATCTTTTGATGATAGTATGTACTTTGTAGATAATGAAATCCCCAGATTCTTGTGTGCCAGCGCAGCCTTTCGCAGAGAATGACTCCCTATCTTCACTTCAGAGAGAATAACCCTCTAGGATGCTCTTTTTTTTTTTTATAAAGATTTTTTTGTCTTTTTGTCCTTTTGTCCAGTCTTTTTGCCACTGTCCCAACGTTTTGGAAACATGTTCCTGACATTAAATTCGAATGGGCATATAACTCTCAAACAACAATAACATTTCTTAGTTTTAACATTTGATAAGTTTTCTTTATGCTATTTTTAATTAAATATAGGGTTTCAATGCTTTGCATCGTTACATTTATTTTCTATTGACCATTTACACCAACTTTTTTGGAAACTGCTTTTACGTTGTCTACTTGGGGGNGAAAATATTAGTTTCTTGCTTTTTTTGTGTCTGTCTGTGCTGGATGTTCATTCTATAGGCGGTGTGTGTGACGAGATTGCAGAAAAGGTTCAAGCAGCGTTGAGGACGGGTGTCAGTCCTTCTCAGGGGAAGACAGCCATCTTGTCACGATGCAACGTCAGTGTGTTCAGCGAAGCCGTCAGGCTCATTGACGCCAACCCACTCTGCCGAGTCCACTTCATAGGAGTGAGTTCTACACACACTCACAGAAACACACAAAGCCAGGTTAACTGTTTCCCCCTGTTTCAAGTGTTTATGATAAGTTCAGCTAGCTGGCTGCTGGCT
>JAPMOB010245779.1:0-11767 GCA_029875015.1 Lepomis gibbosus
CAGGTGAACAGTTTCAGGTTCCTGAGAACCAGCACCATAGAGAACCTGTTAAGGTCCACGCTGGTATAGACAGCTCAGACACAGCTGTATTTCTTAAGGAAACTTTACAAACTGACATGGCGACAGGGGATGGGATGTGCAGGCCAGGCAGGCTCTGCAGCGGGTGATTAAAACCACTCAGAAGATCATTGGTACCCATCTATCTCTTGTACCTTGTACTTTGTATCTGTGGCTGTCGCAGGACTGCAATCAGTGCACCCAAGGCCCACCAACCTATCTACCTACCTACCAATGCAGACTGGTGAACACCCTCTGCCAGTCACAGTGTGCAGACACATGGAGGGGTCAGTTTATCAGTTGGGCTCTAATTTGTAGTGGCGTTAAAAGACCAGAAACAATTAGAAATAAAAACGAAAGCTAACGAATACAATAGGGTTCCCAGCTCCGCTGGTACTGGGAACCGCGATGCCTTGCATTCGCGGGTTCCTAGCCCCACTCGGGCTTGGACCCCTAAAAATGAATTCAGCTGTGTCATCAGAGGAATACTGTGACAGAAAACAAGCAAAGTGGTACATGAATGATATGAGAGGCGGTCAAGGAGACTTTACAGTCACAGAGATATTAGACAATAAAATATTCTAGCCTGCAGTAGGTGAAGGTAGACCTGTCGCAATATGCCAAGAAAATAATAAAATCTAATAATCGGTGAAGGCCATTAAATTACTCGGATCTGTTAATGTGAGCGTTTCTTGCCTAAGGCCCAACGTGAACATGTATTTACTGTCTATTCACCACCGTCTTGTGAATAATAGAAGAAGTGGACGCTTACAGTCCTGACAAATGGCCTTCTGACCAGAGGGTTGTCGACACCATTATCAAGTACCCTCGAGGTGCCGTTCAATCAATTCAATCAACTTTATTAATCCCACTAGGGGCAATTAGTTAAGATCAGCATGTTTGCAACACTACAATAGACTTCAACTTCTCAATAAGCGCTGACTGATCTGTCTGAAGATAGTCATTAGTGAATTACTTAAGACAGCAATATGGCTTAACACACAGCAGAAGTTAATATCATCCCTCGGCACAACACAACACAGCTGTTTTTGCTCCAAAGTATGATACATCATACAAGTTAGCTTTACAGCTGAGCTGCAGGTCAGTTCAGCTCAGTGATGAGTCACGGTACAATATCCTAGTCTGTGCAAATGATGTAACAGTGAATGGAGAGGTTAGTGGCCCCAGGGAGCATCTTCTTCCTGCATTCATGGGTTTGTTGGTCGCAGAAAATGCAACACAGATTATTTATTTATTTAGAAAACATGTTGCCACAACATATAATGATATTTCTAACTATTTTCCACAATATATTTTGCTCTTTAAATGTTAGTGCCAGTCAACATAGTATTTTTGTGTGTTAGATTTTATGAGGATGTTAACGCTGACTATTTCAGCTCTGTATGATAAATGAATCTGCAACCAGCCTCGTGGCCTGACAAACAGGGATGCACTGCTTTAGCATCATTTTCAGTTACACAGCACATCTCAAGTCACTGCAGCTTTCAGTTTTGCTGTCCAGCCTAGTGGAGGGTTTGCACACAGTTAAAGAGATAGAGAGGCACCAAGCCAGGGGAACAGAGAGAGAGAGAGAGAGAGAGAGAGTGGGTGGGAGAGAGAATAACAGAGTGTTTTTGTGCTCTTGTCAGCCAAAAATAAATAGAGGAATAATGGAGGGAGAGGATCGCTACACATTTGATGTGGGAATTTGGTTGGATCACTGCCCGAAGCTGAAACCGAATGTAAGGAAAAAACTTGCAGAATACCGAACACCTAGTGTTCCAAGTACCTTCACATTTTTTACATTTATTTATTTTTTTACCATAAATTAAATAGTCAAAATGTGCTTTTTACTCTTTAGAATTTGGAGAGACTAAAGTAAATTACATGTTTCAATTTCCTTTTAATGGACACATGTAACATGTTTTATACTTTCTGTGAATATAATCCAATTAATCTTATTTCCATCCTGTATAGACGTCTTATTTTGAAAACCTGACGTTGTCACATGTGTATCCTCGTGCTAAATTCATCAAGTCCGACCCAGTTTGATAAATAATGTTGTATGAGGTTCTCGTATCGCATAACATGAAGACTTCACAGCCTCAGGTAGGACTCTCATACTGCAACACTTGTCTTTGTGAAGAGAGAAGCTGACAGGATGAAGTCGATAACCTGCCTGTCAGCTCGCTCTGGTCCGTTTCAGTGGAATTACCGTAAAGGCTTGAATTCGTCTTCACTACAAATTTAGGTGCGGCTAGCTTACTTGCTTAGGCAGGAGGAAAGTCGGCACAGCTGGAGATTGCCATAACTGAAGAAAACTAGCTGCAAACATGACTAAAATATAACCAAAACAACTAAACTAACTATATCTTAAAGATAGACAGTATCTCTTTTCTTTTTAAGAAAAAGTGTAACGATTTTATGAAGGTTAAGGATATAAATAAATAAAATCCATCAATGCTGGACCTCAGTGTGGGTGAGCTGGAGCTCTGCCTTAGTGGCTATAATTATACAGTATAGTATTGTAGCACTTTAGCTGTATATACTGTATATACAAAATGACCCTTTCATATGGATTTTGATGATAACAAAGAGACATGGGACTGTTGACGGATACAATTCATTTTATATGTAATGATTTCAAGTCATTTGAGCTATTCTGAGGAAAGATCCATTGGTTCACCTGATTCTTCAGTTCCCCTCCCCTCCATTCAGAGCGTTTTAGCGTCCTTACTTGTTTCACTCTCACGACTGTCGTTATCATTTCTGTTTTTGGTGAAAAAATCTCTTATAAATCCACTGTAATGTTCAGCACCAAACAACAGAATCAGAATCAGAAAACAGACACAGTTAAGTACTAGCTGGTCACACGGTCAGATCATTTTCTCATAAGTTAATGGAGAGAAAGAGTGCGGTGTGGCTGAGCATTTCTGTAACTTTCTGATCCATTTCACGTTGCAATTGGTCAGCTTTGCAGAGGTAAGAGTTTTTATAATCTAGGTTTATGTCTGACAGCTGGACCTCTAAGCGACTTCTTTGTACTCGTGAAAAACTACCTTGCAATAAAGCTCTTTCTGATTGTGAAGCACCTTTGGTTTTAACTTCTCTATCTAGCAACCCTAAAAATGTTTTGTTCAGTATTCGGTTGTACTGAAAGACACTCGGCTGTTACTTTTTTCTGGTACCCTTTTAGTTCTGAGCCTGTTTTTTGCTAGCCAAAATCAGCATCTCACTTCATATCCCAGTTAACATGAACTACAGACGCACTTTACTAACCAAGCTAGCTAGCTCCAACCTCTCGTCCAAATAAGGTCATGTCCAATCCCAACTGGTTCCAAAAACCAAGACACCGACAGCCAAAATGGCAAACTTAAGACTTCAAAACGGTTGTCCACAAACCAATGGGTGACGTCACTGTGGCTACGTTCACTTCTTTTACACAGTATATGAGTGCAACACTATGAATGCTTTGCAGGGGTCTAAATTTATAACCATTGTGTCCACAAAAAATGGACCTGAAAGAGGCGTTCGCCACTTCCCACACAAAATTTGTGATCTATAAAAACAAAGTTGACAGGAGAATGTGCACAACCATAATAAAACGCTGACCTATACGTACAAACAATTTGGAGACAGGAGAAATTGGCCACGGAAGTGGTGAGGTGGTGACCTGAAGCAGGACTGTTTAATGACGTCTCTCACTTAATATCAAACATATAAATCCACGTTATCATAAACATCAAACCAGCAGCGTCATTTGTATTTGGCTTGTAGTGAGCATCTTTCAATTTGAGAAGATAATAACCAACACAAGTCAAAATCCGCTCAATATTATTCTCACGCCACCCAATGCAGAGTAACGGGCCGGACAGTAACTGATTAAATAATCATCAAATCCAAGATTACATCCAATACAAAGAAATGCAGATCAGAGCATCAGCTGTTCTTAATGATATCTTCTAATACTAAGCTTTCACATTTCTCATGCTCATGGTGTCTAATGTGTCAACAAAATCCTGTCATGGCTGCCCAGACAGTCGCCATGGTAACTCAGCAGCTCCTCTCTGTCTCCTTCTTGACGGGCACAAGCTCCAACACACACATATACACGCACAGTGTGTCTCTGATGTGCAGCAGTTTAGATTACTGCTGACAACTCACTGTCAGCCTATCTCACTCTCTCACACACACACACACACACACACGCAAAAACATTTATACATAGCATCAGTAGTCTATACGACAGAAAGATGTAGACCGTCAGCTTATTCAACCATCCTGATGACGAACTACACAAGCCTGTAAATTGTGTCTCCATGTTTGTGTGTTGTTATTTCAAAGTGAGAGGTGATGAATAAAATCAAGATGAGAACAGTACAGGATTTTCAATAAATTGTATCTTTTCATTTTTTCATGTCATTACTAGCTCTGGCTGTGTTTACACCAACGACGCATAGAGACAACTGGATACAGCGTTTCATTCCTATAAAAGCCGCTTAGTTGAGCGTGAAGCTGAAAAAGTAAACTTCCACTGTACAAAGCTACCCGGATCTACTGCATAACTTCCGCATCGTGTGTCCCGTAGAGACCTAAAGATTTCCACGAGCCGAGCTGGGTAACTTCAGGTTTAGCCATCTGCTAACTTGAACGCGGAT
This sequence comes from Lepomis gibbosus, assembly GCA_029875015.1. Lineage (NCBI taxonomy): Eukaryota > Metazoa > Chordata > Actinopteri > Centrarchiformes > Centrarchidae > Lepomis > Lepomis gibbosus. The sequence continues at coordinate 4,716 of JAPMOB010245779.1, forward strand.
AAAATGATTTAACGTGAGTGATTGATGAAAATCTGTCTGTTTGATGATTTAGAGCAACTCTTCTAGACAGAATGGTTTAGCTGGTTTTACAACACGCTTCTTTTACAATGTAAGTCTATGGTAAAAAGTATTTTGGGATCAGCCTGCGTCACGCTTGACCCGGAAGTTGTAATTCCACAGTTTGGCCAGTATTTCAAATTGGCTAGAGCACTTGCCGCACTTCCTGAGGCTTAGGTAACCCTAAATGAAAACAACTACCTATTAATTAACAAATTAAGTTTTACCCCTAAGTGAAGGCACTTACTGGGGAGCCGTCACTCTTTTATCAAAACTAAGGAGGTAACGTTCACATGCTTTAACAAGTGAAAGCCCTCATCAAGGAGCAATTTGTTAACTAACAACTAAGTAGTGCCGAATCAGGCCCGCCGCATCATTTTATGTGGCCCGCGGAAACTTAAAAGATTCATGACTGTCCTAAAATAAAACTTTATGCTGCCTTTAAGTGTACATGACAAATAAAGTACATCTCCCACAATGCATGTCGAATTTGTGACCTGCGAACGAATTGACAGCATCCCGCCACTACATTGCGGCCTCTCCACACCCTTGTAAAAAAACGTTTTTTTTACAAGTGGAGATGAGAAATGTGGCCTATACAAACGAGGGCTCGAGACTAACGTCGTCCTGTCGTCCTGTCGTCCTGGGGACGATAGAAAATGTGTTTGGGATGAAGAGAAATATTCTGTACGCCTCTAGGACGAAAGAGATTGTGTAGGGATGTATTATTTTATTACGATCACTTGGCAAATGACAAAGTGAACTGACCGAGCGCTGACTACAACGGAGGCCGTCTTCTCACTCTGTTGCTACAGTCACGCCAGACTCACACAGGAGGCCGGCTGCTCACCTGTTCCCGCGGTTCAGGTCCATTGATTCTCTCAGTCACAAACGGCTGGCTTGCCTCTCAATCACGCTTCTTCTCACGCAGTGTCGCCTTGCGGCTAGAATCATCTCCACCCAGCTGATGTAACTCGGCATACGGCGTGATCATAAAGTAGACTAAACCGCACTTGCTGAGACGCAGCCTGCAGATTCGCTGGTAGAGTTTTGCATTATAAACATCTACAACCTGAAGCACAATCTGGCTCTGTTTGGGACTGTGAGCTGCACTTTATCGGAGCTGCAGAAGTTAAGGTTTTCTGCCTGATTGCAAGTGTAGGTTTTCGGTTTGTACCTCGCATGAAGTGCAGTGCACTTGACTCAGTAGCCTACAGTCTGAAGAGGAGCACAGCAGAGAGCATTATGGGTTTCTAAACCTGATAAATTAATTAATGTATGTTATATTAACACAGATACAGTGCATGTGCTTGCTTATATTTTTGCATCTGATGGGTTAAATGTTCTTAACTTGAATAGGCTAAATAATCAAATAAAGAGACAGTTATTTTACAATATGTAAAGGAGTAGTTAAGGAAAGTATGTTCTTACTGTTCCAACTGGCCCTTTGAGGGTAACCATAATGCTTATTTGGCCTGTGGTTAAAATGAGTTTGACACCCCTGACTTACGGGAAACACCTAATACAGCAACAGTACACTTTAAAGGAGACCAGACTACCCTCAAATGAGCAACTTGTTTTAACTTATTTTATTGTAACTCACACTTGGAGTACCAGCGTAAACACAAGTCTATCAGCTGGGAGTTAGGAGCGTAGCCGTGATTGTCTAATCGCAGAACTTGGAGAACAAAACTGTAGCTCCAACCATGCGGTGGCAAAAGCAAGTTGGCAATCATCTCCCTTCAATTCAACTTGCATTCACGGATCTGCAATCAAGGGACTTTTGTCACAACGGCGTGAGCTTTTCCACGCTACGCCCTGTGTCATCCCAGGTCACATGTGACTTTGTTAACATACTCGACCTGCACGTGCATGAGACGGATAACATCCAGTGTTAAGCACTGCCTTCGTGGTCAGAAAGAATGAAATAGCAGAGTTTTGGGGTTGTCAGTCAGTGACGAGGTTTCTGTTAATGCCAGGGTCGGTCTCACAAAGCAAGATTTGCCTGTTCAAAATTATCATAACATCCAAAGCTGCATCCCAGAGCTAGTTTAAGCTGTATAACATGTCCACACTGTTTACACATAGGAAGCAATGAAGATAACACACTACACCACCGAGAATCTGTTGTTTCTTAGTTAACTGATAACATGGCAGCGTGTTTACAGGATGACGCTCCCACGGACTGTTTTCTGCTTTCATTTTTCCATCAGTGATTTATTTTATCACAACAGACGTCTGCAGCGGTTTCAGGCCAATAAATCCCACTGTGGCAATAAAATGGCTTCTAACAGATAGTAGCTTATAGCTTACATAATTCTCTCATCAATAATGGATAAAAAATGTTTTTATTGCAGACGGATTCTCAAGAGTAACTGGTGCAACAGATTGCACCCATATCCTCGATGGCACAGTGTGAAGCCAACTTCGCAATGTTCACAGACTCAAAAGACAATATTGTATCAATGAGAAGTTTTCCCACTGTGTCTTAGGCAGGGGTGAGACTATTAGCTTGACACTGACGCTACCTCTCGTTATCTCTGTCATTGGCAGCAAAACTGTTACTCTCCAAGTGTCATCTGAATCCCACAGCATCATTTCCAATGCATCTAGGTCTTGAAATATTAATTTAAATTGCTACTGGTAAAGGTTTAATGTGGTTTAAAATGGACCCAGTACTTGAACAATAAAGGGCTTTTAAAGTCAAAAGACACTTGCATTCAATGTCTGTGTAACACTTAACATCTGTTGTGTAAGAAAAGATCTGTGCACATATGGGCCAACAATTTTTAGACTGAATGCATTGATTTTTTTAGCCACAAGCTGAAAACACAGCATCTGGCATATTATGACCTTACAAAGCTGCTGTGGCCAATGTGTTAGCATACACAGAGCAACATAAGCATTTAGTTAAAGTTGTGGTAACTTGATGAATTTAAATCCAATATTCACTCTCACTGTTAGCTCGGTTTTCTCCTCCATGAAATATCTTGCTGCTAACCTCTTCTGTCTGCTTCTTGGTGCAGGGCAGGTAATATACATTGGCTTTATCAGAGCATATTATTAGAAAATAGAAATGAGTTTGATGAGTACTGTGACACAGCACAGGACATTTGCAGGCAGGAAAACTTAACACAATTAGCCTAAAGCGGCTAAAAAGTCCTAGAAAGCTTTTGTATTCTTTTGCCATTGACTAACTTTGCAAACTAACACCAGATGGTTTAAGAATAAAATATGATGTAATGGCACTTCCTGCATTAATATATAGGATTAAGTTTTTCCACACCATATATTTTATCCATGGTTTGGTTATCCTGTCATAAAGACATTCTTCTGCTTTGGGTCTAACAAAGTGAATGTTTATTCGTAAATCATACTTGCTTACTGCAGGTGTGGAGTATATCACTAGAAAGGAAAATGGAGAGAAAACATGCCACCCAAAAGGAAGCTACAGTGTATTGGAAATCCACAGAATCTGATAGGCTTCTTAAAGAAATATGCAATAATTAAAATCAATGTATATGATGAGATAGCGGCATTAGAATGTGCAAGAGGACACCAAATTTTTAAGGTCATATAATGTTTGTATCAGTTAAAACAGAACCTAATATGTGGCTCTGTTAGTGCGGTTTGTTTGGGCCGACGTGAAAGCTGTCAATCGAACTCTTGTGTGGACAACACAACTGCAATGAAAACGGTCTCTGTATCAATAAATCCAAGCGATCTTATAATTGATCTTGTCAAGTAATTTGAGATCCCCACACTCTTTTTATCAGGTCACAAAGGAGAAAGCTGGAGCCATTATGCTTTTGATAACAACAGGGTGTAAAGTACTTTCCAACTGCTTAACACAGAGCTTAACAATGCTATAAGCAATGAAATGAATAATGACTAAAAGAACGATGATTTGGTATTAAAACATGATGTGATGATTGAAAAATAGGAAATCTAAATGATATTGAACAGGAGTAAATTAAAATGATCATTTCATGGTAAAATAATTAATGGGTGTAGACACCATGACAATGATTCAGCAGCAGTGAGAGGGACGGAAAAGGAGAAGTGGAAGGACCAAACATGGACATATCCTGACCCCAACACACACTCCAGCACATCCACCAACACACACTCCCAATTACACCAGAAGACAACGTGAAGAAAGAATATATAGGATAAGCAGAAGGCAGATTGTGGTTACAGATCTGAAGGTATTAAGCTCAGTACTGGATCATCACAGAAAGCCTAAAATAAGAGTTTGGAATCTGAACAGCAAAGAACCATAAACCATTTCAGAATTTTCTTCAGTGGATTTTAAGAGATCGAGTGACAGAGAATAACCACGTCCAAACCATCCAAAAAATTATTAGATTCTCAAGTTTTTCTTGTTCATCTGCATCGTGGGCTGACAACTTTAGAGACATTTTGAGGGCTTTGGACAAAGCAGCAAAGTTCTACAAGATTCTACATTCTGCCAGTCTGTCCTCATCCAGAAAATGACAACATAGGTCGATAGTTGAAGGGCTTAAAATGACAGAATTTTAAGTTATGAGCAACCTCTTGCGGCTATTTGACGAAGTACATGTGAAAAAATACCAGGTTTAGGATATAAATAACGCCAAAAAATCCTATTGAGGTGGTGGGTAGGGTGGATGGTTATGTAATTAGGCAGGAGACCGGAGTTCGGTTTCCGTGTGAAACAAAAAGCCAACATCAGTTTGCTTTTTGTAGTATTGTTAGTTTTAGTTTTGTTAATATTTTTGGTGGGTTTTGTTTATTTTTAGCGTTTTAGGCAAAGTTTTGTAGTGTTTCATGTCGCCTTAGCTAGCTAGAGTTAGCAGGGTTTTTTGTATCATTAGCTACCGTTAGAGCTAGCATCAACTAATGCTACCTAGCGTTAGCTAATTACTTAGTTACTGTTAAAGGCTAATCAGGTTTTGAATTATAAACATTTTATTGTTTTTGATTAATTCTAATCAGTATTAGTTGTTTGCTTGCCCATGCTTAGCAATCAAAATACAATGCATTTAAAGAACAAGTAGTAGACATTGAATTAATTTCTTTACCAAACCAATAATTCATTAGGTATAGTGTGTTTAACATCTTTTAAAGGTTCTTATAGGTTGATCTAGCCCAACAAATTAACATGTCCTTGGGGCCTATTTTCCTGACCACTAAATATTATCATAGCAACCATACACAGATCAATGACAAGAGAAAAGATCTGTCATTAACAGTTGGGGCTATTCAGTCGAGTGCTATTTCAGAGTATGCAGGATAGGCGTCCGGAGACAGTTAGAAGCTAGGCAAATCTCTTTGATAAAAGCCAGGGCTATTAATCAATTTTTTATGGTATAGAAGACGCTTCGTCTTCGTCCTGTCTCTACGGTTGCTTTCACACTTGTAGTTCAGTTGATTTGGTCTGGACCAAGTGAAAAAATGTCTACGTTGTTGCGTTTTAGTTCTGGTCCAGTTCATGTTCACACTGCCGTTTTACAAACAAACCAAGAGAAGTAGGCATGACGTTACACAAACTTACAGGTAACTTGTTGATTGTATAGCTTTGGCAATTGTCATCCTGCATCATCAGGACCCAGGTGGGAAATACAAACTCCTGTAAAGTTTATGCATCACTTTAATGCTTCTGATCTGTATAACAAAGAGTTCATGAAGTAATAATTTATTATAAGCATGATTAGTAATGTTAGACCGCAGATCGACGGCCTATTGTGAATAATAATGTAAAACATGACATGTACAGTAATAATTAAATTTGGGGCTTACTAGCCTATAGTATACTGTGGTGTCGCTGTCACAAATGTTTTATGGACATAAAGAACTGACAGGGTAAATGGATTGCTTTTTGCTCTCGTATTTTTTACCAGATTTTAACCTATTAATCTGGGAAAATACCTGCGTTGACAAGTATACGTTACCAAATGATTTTCAAAATGGCTTATGGGCTTACTAATCAATTATAAGATCGCCGAACACATTTCACATTCAGCAGATGGATTTATTAGAGGTTTAGCTTTGGAAATAATGGTCAGATCACATCTCTGCTATCATAAAATCCTGTGGTTGGTTCGTTTGCTTTCACACCACAAGCAAACCGCACCAGCGTTCATTTGAAAGTGTACCGAGACCACCTCTTCAAGGAGGCTTCGGTACGCTTTTGGTGCGCACCAGAGTTCGATTGTTGCATTCACACCTGCCCAAACAGGCAGGTGTGAACTGCACCAAGGGAGAAAACGAACTCTAGTGCGATTCAACCGAACTAAATGAGGCAGGTGTTAAAGCAACTTATGTCATTATTCAGAACATGCGGTCACTAACACTAATCAATAACACTAGTCATGTTTTTAATCAGTTACTCCTTTGTGAGCTCTTTGTAACATCAACGAACAGAAATATTTAAATAAGCATTACACTGCTGCATAACTTCTGTTTGTCACCAGAATTTGATTTCCCCCTAATAATGTGCTGAGGATTCAGGATGATCACCAAAACAGTCCAATGAACAAGTTACCTGTCAGTCTGTATAACTTCATGTTTCAGAATCTTACGTTTTACCAACTACTAAGGACTTAAAGATTACCTGGGTCACTACACCACTATGAGATCACATCTACTATACTGCCTCTACCTGGCTGACTTGTTGACTTACTGAATAACTGAAAGAGCCTACATGTTTCCTGTAAAAGTAACCTGAGAGTTTTATAATGACTTCCACAGTTAAGGGTCAGCAGTGTTTCCCATATGTTCATTTATTTGTGGCGGCCCGCCACAATATCAAGGCTGACCGCCACAGATTGATTCGTATTCGTATTTGATTGCAGAGCGCCGTAGCGCATTCGCGCAGCATTTCCTCTCGCTCGTCCCGCTCGCTCGCCCTCTCTCTCTCTCTCTCATGGAACACAGCAGCACAAATCTGACAAACAGTGTTGGAGACCCAGCTTAAAAAAGTTATTAGCCAGCATGCATGGAGCCTAGCTAAT
>JAPMOB010245785.1:0-33117 GCA_029875015.1 Lepomis gibbosus
GTTGTACACTTGACCTAACACCCCTCGGTGTCCAGATAAGAGTGAGGGATGAGCTTTGCTCCTTCCTTTCCTCCTCCTTTTCCAAACAATCCCATTTTCCACAGTCAACGGTTTAAAAAGAAAAAACCTTGCCGCCAGGTATTGGAATGAAAAGAAACAGAAAAAAGGAAAACAAGGAAGTCTAACCGCTCACATTGTCACTACTCTGGCTGCCATGTTTCACTGGCTCAGCAACACTTCTTCATCTCTGCTCCAAGCCCTCCTCCCCCTTCCCTCCCCATCCCTGGTGACAGCACGGAGACTTGTTCGAAGACTGATGTCTGCCCCAGTTTAACTAATTAATCTTTCCCAAACTCGAGAGCTTTTCCTGAAGCCCAGCAGAACCCGTCAGACCACTGAGTGATCACACCTGGGTTTTGTGGCGGAGATGCATCACTACAGCAGGTGACAAGAACAAAACACTGAGAAAAACCCATGTTGGATTTTCTATTTCTTTTACTATCTCTGATCTCAGTGCTACACTTCTCCCAGGCAGCATCTCTGTACATGTCCACTTCATACCATGTGTTAGTATATTGCACTATGTATGTTAATATGTTAGCATACTGACAATTACCCTGTTTTCTGTCTCAACTGATGAGCCACTGATATTATTTTTGTCTCTCAAGCCACCACCTTTAAGCTGCTTGTTAAGAAAGAGCAGCTTTGACCAGGCAAAACGTGAGCAGAGTAACACAAACACTATTTTCTTCAGCAACTTCCTCCAGCTCCACTGGGGAGATCTTAAAGCACACCCAGATCAATTTAGAGATATAATCCCTCCTGCAAATTCTGGATCTTCCCCTGGGTTTCCTCGTGGTCTGTTGTGACCACAACAAGGAGGCGTCCGTACTTAGTGGCCAAACCTCTTCAATTGGTTCTTCTCAGATAGACGGATCTGTTTTTTGATAATTTCCTCAAAAATCACTGTGCTCCTCACGTGTCACACTGCACACAAACCTTATCTTGGCTGCTTGTATCTGTGATCTATGCTTGTGACCATAGTGGCTCAGGATCATCTAAGTTTATTATGATACAGCCTGGAGGTGTCCCTACTAGACTGCTGCCTGAGCACTCGCATAGAGGTGTCCTGGTACACAGGTATACTGTGGCCTCTAACCCATGGGTTACTTATGTTTCGTGGGTGGAGACACTGCCTTAAAGGCTAAAGTTAGGGAACAAAATGGCAGAGATCACATAATGGCTGCGGCTTCACTTTGCAAGATAGATAGTGATGTATCTCTGGCTATTTTTAGGTAGGTATGTGGTGGCTCCCCCTTTCCAGAGGTGGGTATATGCTGTATACCTGCATCAACTGGTCCCTACCAAAGATAAGGTTCTGTCATTTTAAAATGATCTCCTCTCTGTATTCCTCATGTGATGCCAGTTTCTTTCTGCTGTGTCATTCTGTGGCAACCCAATGCTTGGGATCATAGCAGCACAGCGTCATGGAATTCGGTCCATAGTGCACCTCACGATTAACGAGAGTGACCTTGAGTTTGTGTCCTGTTAAAGGCCTGCAAGAAAAAATCCTTGCAGGCCTTAACCAGCTGCCACGTGCAGATCTAATGCAAGAATTGTTGAAACACTGCCACTGGACTTAAAAAAACAACAACATTGTCATTGAATACAGTGTTTCGCAGATTTTCATCAACGTTCTTTGCCCGGCAATATGTGAGGGCTGTAATGAAGAGCTTTGCTGTAAACCTCAGCTCTTTCTTCATCTCTATGGTCTGATACAACTGCCTGCAATACTGCAGCCGGTGTACCTAACCACCCATTCGTATGTCTTCAATAGGTTTCTTGTTGTAAAGATAGCTCTATGTTTATTTAACCGTTATTAAGCTTTTCCTTTCAAAATATTAGCTCCAAGTGCTAAAACTATTACTGTATGTCTAGTTTTGTGACATCAACAAATCACAATTTCAGACATTTCTCTAACTACAGCAGTCATGTCACAATGGTTCCATGTGCTTTTTAAAAGCCTGGCACATCAGATTTGATATTATCTGAAGATCCTTCTGGGCATAGAAAAAACAACTACAGAAAACACAGAAAAACAACAAAATCTCCTCATACCTATTTTTACATCAGGCTCATTTAGACTGTGCAAAGTGAAACCCCCACCTCCTCTGAGAGGATTGGCAGCTTATTGTTGCATCTTATGTTGTGTGCCACAAGGCTTGATGGCTTTTAGGAAATCTACTTTAGGATGTTTTTAGTGTTTCTGGTAGCAGGAAAGACGTTCATACTATGGACCAGTTGTAACATCCCATCACACAGAAAAGAAGAAGAGGATTTATCGGAAATGTCATCTTAAAGCTGATTAACTAATAAAATATGTATCATAGGATCACCCCAACCATGATATAATGTGTGTCACTGTACCCAGATGTTACAGGTAATCTGACAATGATATATTGATGTTAGTAATTCCTAGAAATAGCAGCTTTAAAATCTGACCTCGTGAACATGCAACGTTTTCATCAGACGGTAACAAATTATGTCTTGTTCATCATAAATCCAGAATAGATAATGTTGCTTCGCTGTCTGGGCCAGGTAGTATTGTCTGTCTGCAGGACGGCAGAGCATGAGCTCTTATGTCAAAGCTTCATTAAGTCCTGGTCCATGCTGATTGTTCCCAGCTGTACTCCAACATGCAGTCTGTGTGTGTATACATGAGCGTTCATTGGTTGGAGTCAGCGGAGGTTGGCTAGTGAGGGACAGTGACTTATATCCTGCACTGATCTAATAAAGGTCCTGGGGAGGAAGAAGACAAGATACTCTTGATATGTCCTGCATACCAATGAAATGTAATGCCAAATAATATCCCTGATGTTTTTTTTTTTATGCCTCAGAGTAGAATGACTTGATATAGAGTGTAATGTTAGCGTGGGAGCAGCAGTACAGTAGGAACCCAGACTTTCCCAGGGCGTTTTCGATTCAATCCACGAACCCTGAGGTCACTGTGAAAGTTGGGTCAAGGAGAAATAGTGAGTAGGAGTAGTAACAAAGTCCTTATGTAGGTAAGTCCTGGCAACTAGGCAGCCGTCTTGGTAACGCCTCCGAGCAGTTTAGCAATTTAGAACAAACTAGATCAGACCCCTAAATAAATGAATGGGGAGAGAGCCATAACTACACTTTCAATGGTCACAACAGCATGTGTAGAATCACCTTAAAAATCTGATAAGACTACAAAAAACTTGAATGACTTAGCCCTGAAATTTAGTTTATTGACATTCAGCTGTCTTTAGCAACTTGCTTTATCTATGAAATTCTATTAGGCTTCTTTAAGTGGCTTTTCTCTTTCTTTTAAACAGTCTCTGCCCAAATAAATATATGATTAAAAAGTAGAAAAAAACCAAACACATGTTCTTTTTATTATTATTTAATAAATTGAATTAGTCGACATCCTCTGAAATCCTACTTAAAATCTAATAACTTAGTAAGATGATATCTTTCTTTTAAAAAAACTCAAATTGAGGAAAAAACTTGCAGATAAAAAATACTGGATACATTCAGCCACAATTATTGTATCTGTCATTTGCGTGAATGTAACATGCATTTAGAAGCATGTTGTCTCCAAGATGCTGAAAAAAAGCATGTACTTTCTGGTCTGGCAACTGGAGCAGGAGAGCGGTTTAGTGGTTTGACCGTAGGCCCACAGTTTCAACCCATCAGCAACTCTGAGTCCCATTAAGGACTCTGACATATAACCCTTTGTTGGCATCGTAAGAAAGCCATGTAATAAAAGAAGGTTTTCAGAAGCAGAAGAAGAAGATACAGGTTTTCCGACAGTTTGGGTGTCCTAACATTCATTCAGTACAAGTCCAAGCATGAGGAAATAAAAGCATTTAAAATGAGATATTCACCTTTAAAACTGAAAATTCAATGTATTACACCATTATACCAAACATTCCTGGAATGGTAGAACCAAGACTGGACGGCCTTGCTCGTATGAAATTCAAAATTGAGTCTGGAATCAAACACCACCCCGAGATTTCTGACAAAACACATAAAATGTTTGGACAGTGAAGACTGCATTTGTGTCTCGCATCGTGGAGAGGCTAGTGGGGTTGTCGGGTTTAACTGGTACATATATACCTGCGTATCTGGGACGCTGGTGCGCATGTAAACGCACTTCACTCTTCTGTTAAATTTGTATTTAAAAAAAAAAAGTCAGCCTTTGAAATAAAAAGGTTACAATGGATGAGTTGATAGACATAGACTGACCCTGTTCCATGTTGATTTAATAAAATCAACACTTGTCCTCAGTGGGACACCCACTCTCTCACGACGGATTGATCCTGACCCTCACTCGACTTCCAAAGCCAATAAACAGCTATCACATGCTGATCAAGGAGAAGTGAAACTGTTACTTTTGGCTCCCTGTCCTGCGCTTTGATGTGAAATCACTAGAGGACCTTGGCTGATAGACTAAATATATACAGACATCTGCACCTCACTTCAGCCGTGTTTTATGTTCTTTGCAAACATGTTGTTTTTTTTCATTTACCCAGCAAGTGTGGAGAGATCATGGTATACTAATGAAAATCGGCTGCCGCTCAGTGATTGAATGCACGAACAGCCAATTGGAACCCTGCTACTCCCAAAATTGGTTTCATATAAACCAACAGTGGCACTGCTGCTTCTTCATTTCATTAAATGTACCAAGGCTTCAATCCTTTTTATCCATGACTTGTATTGAATGAAAGAGCGCCAGACGGGATAGCTATAGATCCAAAACCATGTGTGCAACAGTGCAAATAAGTCTACTTCTCATCAAAAGGAAAGTGAATAGAAGGAAGAAAGTAGTTGCAGAGAGCAGAAAAACAAAGCATGTGCCAGATGAATTAGTGAAGTATATATCATGGAAAATGACTTCTTAACAAAGCGAGGGTCATGTACCTGTGCTGGATTTAAGAAGCCTCTATGAGTTATCATGCTATCATTCCACGCTGTCAGTGCCTTATTATTTGGAGGATCAGTGACGCTTGTATTATATTTCACTCCTTACTCCTTTCGGGAACCTTCCACTGCAGCCCTGCTGGGCCCACTCATAACTGGGAGAGTTTTAGGACTTCATAAGTTTTCCCAGAGAAAAGCCACAAGACTGATTTAGCAGTAATTTTATCCTATGTCTTTATAGAAGCCAGATCTGGTGCATCGCGAGCCACGCGGTCGGACTCTGAGATATATAATATGAGCTGTGGAAATGACAGTCGCCTCCTAAGTTACAGGGGTACAAATGAAGAGATGAGCTGTTGTAGGCTCTGTATGATGGGTAGAAAGAAAAATAAAAAGTAAACAGACAATATAGGTTCAGGACAGAAAACTGCACTGATGATGAAGAGCTGATAATATTTAAGGCTAGACCCAAAATGTATTCAAACTGACTATACCGAGTGAAGATCTTTTAAAAGGCTGAAGTGTAGGGTGCAGCTCATTCAGTACACATGAACTTGTACACATCAAAAGTGGCAGAAATAGTTGTCTTGAGAATAAAAAAAAGAGAGCTAGGGAGAGGGTTTCCTTTCTCCCCTCGGCACGGATGGCACTATAAGTGGTTGTGATTGTCATCAGAATCCAACAAGCAGTTCTGACGGAGTATACCGGCTCTCTCAAGGCCCGGTCACACTATAAAGTGGCACAGCAAAATTTATCTGCACGTCTAAATAAAGTATTTGGTTTTAGCGCCTTGGTGACCTAGGGACTGCAAACCGGGTCAGTTTGTAAACTACTGTGGCTTGCAAGCTAACAGCTAACACGCTAGCAACCCAGAAACATTGCTCTCACAATGACTGTCCGTTCTTCAGTTTCTCTGCACTGTGCTCCTGCAATTTTGCTCTCAGGATTTAAAGATAGAGGGTACAATATCTCTCCAAGATAGAAAGCTTTGCTATTTGTCAGTTAGCTCAGACGCTAACAGGTCAAACAAGTTCACAAGAGTATATGCATGACATTGATAGTATAAAGATGTCTTGTGACTCTACTTTACTTTAGACATGATTCAATCTGCAGCTCAATTCTCTATCACATATTCCCTTACACTTGTGAAGGCCATTAATTAAGGCTTCAATGGCAAAATAAGTTATAAAATCCATCAGCCTGTGAGAGAACAGAAAATGTTTCTTCCTTTGCAGTGTTAAATTCAAACTCACTGTTTTTCTCCTTGCTCCCTCCTGCACACCAGGTGCCACATAAAAATCTAATAAAAAATTTGAGAGAACACATTAAAGGAGCTTCATAAAAAAATTAACATTAGTGAATAATTACTACATTTGGGATGAAACATCTGTGCAATGACTATAAAGACACAACGCTTACTGAGAAGGCTCTCAGACCTCTGATGTTGCATCATTCACTCTGATTTGGCGAATAATCTGCAGAATTACTTTACATCACCAAACAAATTATTACTATTGTTTATTTTGCAGGTAAAACACAATTTGATTCCGCTTACAATATTCTGACTGTAGAATTTCAGCATCAAAGTGGATTTGCGCTGTTAGCATCTTGCTTGTGCTCTCTAACAGTGAAGATCAAGCGGAAGTGAAGCAAATCGATCGACAGCACCTGCATGTCTCTGTACTCTTGGAGGCAAATGTCATTCAAAAGGGGAATCCCAGAGTATAGAAGAATGATCCTCTTCTTCACCGACGTTCACCAAAACATTCACCCCTGATTTACAAAATGTTCAGTCTGTCATCCCACAGTGCCTCGAGGGGCGAATGTCTCGTACCGCATCACAGTTAATGGGTCTTCACCAAAAGACAAAGAAAATCGCAGCAGAAAAGGCCAGAGGACAGAACGCAATATCATCTTTGCAAAGCAGTTGGTTTATTGGAAACATGGTCTTCATTTTAAGAAAAATGCTCCATGTATTCTATTTAATAAAAGAAGAAATGTTAAAGTCATTTGATCCTTGGAGGAACTCTTAGAGAAGAAACTGTCAGTTGGTATCATGACCTAGTATAATTTTGTATAAAGAAACTGACAGTGAGACAGAAAGAGAAAGACATGCAGACAGGGAGCGAGAAAGAGAGCAGGTGAGAGGCCTGAATGGAGGGGAGGTGGTGGTTGTAACGGTTAGGAGTATCCGTCAAAGTCAGATCAATTTATGCTGCTAAATTCTTCAAGGCATCTGCTGAAAGCTGGAGGGGGGCTGAGCAGCATGCTTGTTTATCGCTGATGAGAGATAATTTCATAATCTCTGTAGCAGGTGTCACCTGATAGTCACTCATGCCACCGTATGAAATATTGGGGCCACGATCGCAGCGGGACTCTAATGACATATCAGGCTGCCGCAGTAGCAAGGCTACTTGTATACCTTGCGGCTGGATGGGTCAATTTAGATCACGTTCAGAGTATAAATTAATCAGGGAGCTGGGGGAGAGAGTTTCAATTAAGGAAACCTGGATTGAAATGTGCGTGCCTTTTCAATTTATTAGCAAAATGTATTAATATCATATCTATCTTTATATGGACAAAAAACAGACTTGAAATAATTTCCCCAGCATGACAAAAAGAAGTAAGTCATGCACCAAAATTATTTGATGAATGCATGCCTCTGAGCAAAATAACCTGTGGTGTGCATCTTAAGCTAAACCACGGCCAAAATCACAATTCATGCATGCGGTTTTGTACCAGTGCATGAGAAGCAGTGTGTCGACTTATCCCAAATGCAGATGTCAGAGCAGGCTTTCTGGTTATCTGATCTGACATATAACATGGCAGATCAATCTGAGCAGTACGAGGCACGAGACGGGAAATGAAAGTGACTTTCCTCTCTTATTTTTCATTCGAATAGTATTGGCAGGGTTGATGATGCACATTACATGATGTGAAGAAAAAAAGAAGTTAAGCAGCGTGGTTTTGTTTTTGGTAAATAAATAGTGGATGCGGCTTTTAAGGCGTGGTAAATCTGGGCAGAGAGTTTCAGAGGGCATCCAAAAGGTGAGCATCTGGTTCACAGGCCATCATGCACATAGTTATATCTGGCTGAAAGCTCTTTATGAAGTGTTTGAATGTGGTGTTCCTTGGGCGACATATTGACAGACACATCAACGTCTGTCACCAATCTGTGGTTAAACAGAAAGCTCAAGTGAGAAAAACTATTTTGTTCTGAGCGTACGAAGATTAGCTGGTTTGTGACGGCATGTGAACTTGGCAGGTGTCGGGTTACAGTGTGGATGCTGCAGAGGCTTGTTTCAGAGCAGTGGAGAGAATGAAGAAATCATCGGGGGATATTGTAGAGGCATAGCAGAGAAGCACAGACTGCAATAACTAAAGTATGGCTGCTGTCATTCACTCAGAATATTTGACCAGCATTTTTTGACTTTACTGACGGATTGGCCACTTTTCAGACCGCGTTTCTCCAAAGGAAGCAGCCACAGTCTAGCTTCATGACCATCAAGGGCACAATGTTTCTCAGAGTACTCCCAAAGCATTAACCCTTAACCTTTTTTTGCTTAGTTTGCACTGCCTTTATTTACAGGTCTATACTATTCATTTGAGTACTTATATATATATATATTGTGTACTTATATATATATATATACTTATATATTGTGTTTTATGCCTGTATGCCTACAGGTCTTTGGCCAAAACTCTAGGGATGTCAATAGGATGGATTGCCTTGAAATTTTGTACAGACAGTGCATGATTGCTACTGAAAATTGGTGATCCCCTAACTTTTTATTCAACACATTCTCACTCCCAGATCGTCACATATGGATGCTTAGTCAAGACCCGTTAGCGTTGTTTTTTAACACCCTTGGTACTCGTTAAACATTGTTTTCGGGCGTGTTGGGCTACGGGGTCAAGTTAGCAACAATAAATATGCAAAGTCCAGTTAGACTTTTAAAATAAATCTAGTGAAACGTCGCAAATTGGTTAGATTACATGTCTTAACTTACGTAAGTTAAGTAACAGTAGTTTTGGAACTTACATAACCTATGTAGCCTACATAAACACATTAAATGTTGACTTTTTGTTTGCAGGAAACAAACACTGCTCTACTGGGTGACAGTCCGGTTTCTGGCCCACGCCAACCATCTCCATACTCTGCTTACACTCTGACACTTACCTTTTGCATTTTTAAATGACGCCACAGGGCTACCCCCAGTACGTTGAACTATGACACTAAGGGGCTCCCCAGCGCGTTACAAACCGACACCAATGGGTCTTAACCATACATCCATATATGACGACTTGGGAGTGACATTGTTTCATCTTGCACTACCAAATTTTAAATTTCTACAATATTTTGGTTATATTTCACTCTGATATTTAGTGAAGTACATCTCTGAAGTTGGAGAACTTGCTAAAGACCAAATGGTTAAAATCAATGCTGCAGATATCCTGCCCTTTAGTTCCTAATGTGTGTCAAACTTCAAAAACACTGGCTACTGCTTCTTCCCATAATGCATCTTTCTTCAGAGCCTCCCTGTCTGTTTCAGTCTCCAACAGTTAAGCTTTACACATTATGTAACTGTTAATACTCCTAATGACTAATAAACTGGCTTTGACATGTAAAAGTGAAAGAACCCTCCTTTAATTCAAACTGCCTATCAAGGTTTTGAATACAGACCATTACATAGAAGTAATCAGGCTCTCTCACACAGTTGGACAGAAGACCATTCTTAAATGGTTGTATTTCAGTCTTTCCCAGTGCAGTAAATGCCAGCAGCTAAACTCAACCACAGGACGCAGAGAGCTCATTTAAATTTTTTATGTGAGAGGATGTTTCACATGCGATCACATCTCTGGAACTGGAAACTCACCGTATAGTTTGTCCGCCTGTGTTGATTACTGTTGACCAGGGAAACGTGGACTGAAACACATGTTCCTGATCACAAATCAGAGTCCATTGACAGCGATTTGATGAAGATGCAAACAAAGTGTCGGGCTGAAGATCTCAGTGACGCTGGGACTGGGCGAGGCCGTCCCGTGGGTTTTTAGCTTGGCTCTGCTGAGTAGCATACACTAAAGAAGACGTCGCTCAGCACTGAGAGCACTGTGTTACACAACTTGATGAGAAGTCAGAGAGGGAAAACAGAGAGGGGGAGAGAAAAATAAGAGGTAAATAGAGAGACAGAGCTGATGAAGAGGGGGAAATGAGAGCTGGTTAGTGGCGGTAGACGTGAACTCTGGCTGAACCCCCACCCTCTCTGGCGGCCTCCATTGCAGCCTCAATGGGATGAGACATTCGCGTACGACTCCGAGAGCCTGACATCAAACCGACAGCAAGACATGATATCTTATTTTCCTGAGCCGCGCTGACACAAATTCAGCTCCCCACTTATTATTTTCTCATGACTGTAGCGAGAGAAGAAGTTGCGCACAAAAAGAAAACTGCCCGCCAGTCGGCTCCCAGATGTTCATGCAGTTCCCTCACGTTTATTTCAAATAATTTGCCGGTTGTTTTCATGATGGAGGATAAAGACGTTCCTCTTGTCAGAACTCTTTTTGATTGAAAGAAATCCTTGACCCCCGAAGCCTTCAAATTAAGCTGAAAAAACCAGATTGCATGTGCATGCAATTGTATCTGTCAATCTCTGTGTGAATATAAGACATGTGGACAAGCCTTCACCATATACATGATCCAGTATGTGTGTCTGAGTGAGAGGGCGGGAGAGAGACAGTGTTGCAGCTTCACGTTAGTTGCAGTCTAAAGAGATTTAAAAAAAAATATATAGTATAATATGTTCAAAATATACATTACACTTAAATTGCTGTAATGGCTGAGAGGTTCAGATTGCTTTTATCACACAACATGTGACAGCAACGTATTGCTGGAGGAATTTTTTGATTTGGTTCATGCTAATTTGAAAGCGGGCGCAGTGCGGTATCGAATTGTCCTGATCCTGTGCCAACGTGTCACCTTTCTGCAGCTGTGCTCCCTCGCCCTGCTGACAGGAGCTTCAACAATTAAAGCTGAACAAATAAATGGCTATCGCATCACCAAGGGAGGAGAAATTGGCCCACTTCAAGCATATCAATCAGAGCAGATGTGTGTTTAGATAATAGAAAGACTACAGCAGGGCACGTTTCTGTCAAGTGGTTAGAGCTCGGGTGTCCACAACAAGAGCATTTCCTAGAACAGCTGCTTCACTGTAGAGGAGCGAGGATTACAGCAGGAAGGCGTTTCAAGGTGCCTCATAAAGTAATACTTTTAACTGCTTTTGTCATTAGTGTTCAAACTTTCCAGATGCAATACGGCAACATACTAATGGCATAAGTTGGCAAGCCAGCATGCCTTCAGGTTGGTTTTAAGACAATTTTAATGCCATATGGGATAAAATATTAGGACATTGTCATAAATACAGAACATAAATTTTAAAACAGTAGACTATCGGAATATCTAAGTGTGAGTTGGAACTAGGATTTGGAAAATTACTATATTCACCCTTTTTTGCAACATCTCTGGCTGTATGAGGTCATTTTTGCAATGTATCAGATCAATGAGCAAGGCTGCTTCATGATGATAGCGGATTTATTTTATGATTTTAGCATTTATGTAAGTACCTTGGTCTGTAAGGTATTGCAAGTGTAGACATTACTTGTCTTATTTTATTGGTAAATAGATTTTCTGTACGGTATCAAAATATATATATCAATATTGTGATATAAAATTAGTGTATACTGTGATTTTATCCCTGTCTCCCACTCCTCTGACTAAGATGCGCAATATTTTTAGGACTTAAACTTTGTGAGTACTAGAGCAGTGCAACAATTTGTAAACACCATACTGTTATATAATCATCTTAGTTAGCAGTGTCTCATTTACATTTCATAAAGAATTCACTCGGAGTCAAGATGTTTCTGGCAACCTGAAGAATGATGAAGTCATGTTCACTCTCCTTGGTCTCCACAAACTCATAAAGGAAATGTCTATCTCTTTAGCTGCTGAATAGTTCGCTAGTTTCCTGTTGCCTGCTGTTTGGTGCTGGGCAGGTGCTGGTGGAAACACAGCTGATGAGAGGTAACCACAACAGGAAAGTTGCAGGATGTACAACTGAACTAATGAGCTGAAAGATGCTAATGAGGGCAGGCCATTTGGGGTTGGGGGAGGGGGTGCCATCAAAAATGACCAAAATAAGTCCCCCTTGTTAACCTGCCATCCACCCCTCTCCATCCACTAGTAGTAAAGGGGTTGTTTAGTTGAAAATGTTGGTCTTGACTGCCTGACGCATTGATCCTTATATGACCTAGGGTAGAATCTATGGCCCAACCATTGCGCTGATATATCAGTAGCCTAACTTTGCTCTGTATTGATATATCCATGATGCTGTCCGTGGTGCTGAAGTAGCAGACGGGTTTGTAATTGCGACTTTTATCTGCCCTTCTAGAGGTTTTTAGCTGGATCTGTAATATTATCTAAACTAGATAGCTATGGGTGGGGGCATTAAAAATATGGAACCAGAAGTCGGTTATGAGTTAGTTTACTAGTCATGGGTGAAAAAACAAACTGGGTCCGTTCCCCCTTTTAAAAATGAACAAATCACCTACTACTTGAGGGGGGGGGACCGCAGAG
This sequence comes from Lepomis gibbosus, assembly GCA_029875015.1. Taxonomy (NCBI): domain Eukaryota; kingdom Metazoa; phylum Chordata; class Actinopteri; order Centrarchiformes; family Centrarchidae; genus Lepomis; species Lepomis gibbosus. Next base: position 12,578 of record JAPMOB010245785.1, read on the forward strand.
TTAGATGATATGTTTCTCAGGGCTGACCTCATGCGACCCTGCAGGTAAAAGCACCCGCTGATGTGATGATTTATTGTCCTCATAACCAAATATTTGGACCTCAGTGGAGAAAATTCCACCAAAGTAATCCGGACGTCCTGCTCATACATGTGGTACTTACACTTTGAGCTTCACCACCTGCCTGTGGCTGAATGTGCCGCTCTCCACCGTGGCCACAAAGTCTGTTTGCCATCCAGCTAAGATAGTAAGTAGAAGCAGTTTTGGCCTAAGCAGCGGCAGCATCTTTGTGCGTTTAGCTTCACTGCCACAACTGCGCATTCCAAATGGAGTCTCGGCTGGGTAAGAATGCGCGTGGTGCTGGCCAAAAAACGAGGCGAATTAGCATAAGTGCCATGTTCGATCCATCAGAAGGGGACTCAGATGGCTGCTGGTCCTCATCCTATCCCACTTTTGGCCTTGCTTTCGGAGGAAGTCGTGAACTCGGAGAGAAGGAGAAGGGAGAGGCAGCCTGTTTAAGTTGATGTTTGCTCTCAAAGTAATTTGGAGCAGATTGTTTGGAATCAGTGAAAGGCCTTCGTTGTAATTCCCTTTCATGCTCATCTTCTATCTCTGAAGTCACCATGGGGCCTAAACAGCAGCATAAGGATGCCAGATGGATTAGAGGGATTGTCTCTCTCTCTCCCTCTCTCCATCTCTTTCAATCGCAACATGTTTTGTGTACAGGGATCCAGAAGGCAGATGACAGAAGACCAAATCACACTGGCTCTTTCTCACTGTCACTCTATTCTTTTCTCAAAGTAACTTACTCTGACACGTCTGGGGTTTTTTTTCGGCGTGGAGCTTGCTGAACTGATTTCCTCTTCCACATAGAGCTTGCTTGAGCAGTCGTTGGAAAGGGATAACAAAAAAATCGCTATGGCACTACCATTGTTTCCTATTATACTTTTTTCTTTTGGGTCAATTCATCAAAAACAGAAGTGCTTTTATGCTTTCATGGTACAATCCAGGTTGGATTGGCCTGGTCAATGCAACCTTGATTTCTTACGGTTGAACTCATCCTCTAAGCTCCTATTGTGTAGGTTTTCAGCTCAGTTGAAGTGATTTCTAAATATTAACTTTAAATAATGAATGACATGCATGCAACAGCAGGAGTCAATACTAATGCCTCAGACATAACACTCAGTGTTACCAGCCACAGAAACGGACACCCGGTGGGTTCTTGGGTTTATTTCTCTTCACCCACAAACTCCATTATAGGTAAAGGCTGCCAGGCATTACCATCAACCATAGAGGAACACTTCCTCTGAAAATAACTGCTGCAATGCATTTGTGTCACATAAGTGCCCATGTGATAATGATAATCTACTTTTTCTTGCCACATACATTTTAATACATAGTACAATGCTTGTGGAATTTGTTCTCTGCATTCAACCCATCCTAATTAGGAGCAGTGGGCAGCCATTGTGCAGCACCTGGGGAACAGTTAGGGGCTCAGAACCTTGCTCAAGGGCACATTCAGCACTTTTCTATGCTGGACTCAAACATGTGACCTTCCAGTTCCCATGCCACATTCCTTTGGACTGAGCTAATCCGCTCCCCATTAGTTTGTGAATGAGAACTGAAGCACTGTAGAAGTGTTTCATTTCAGGTTTTTATGCCTCTGCGCCGGTGATAGCCTTGGCTGGGGGGCATTTGTGTTTTAGGTTTGTCCGTCTATCCCAGTCTCGTGAGCACAAATCCTTTGGTACAAACGTCCATTCAGACTTAAGGATAAACTGATTCTATTTTGGTGGTCATACATAACTCAAGAGTTGATGCAGTAATTATGACAAAATCTCACTCAAGGTGAACTTCACTATGACTTCATAATGTCCTGGAAAACACCCTTTTGGCTGTTATTCAACACCATAACTGAGGAACAGAAGGGAGACTGTGACCACATTTCAGACACTAGTCAGACACTGACACTTTTGACTCAAAGGTCAAAGGTCATTGTGACCTCCAAATAGGTTTTAGTCATAATTTAAAGTGGTCATATTATGCTAATTTTCAGGTTTATCATTTTATTTAGGGGTTGTACCAGAACAGGTTTATGTGGTTTCATTTTCAAAAAACACCATGTTTTGGTCATAATGCATATTGCTGCAGCTCCTCTTTTCACCCTCGTTTTAGCTGTGGAGTGATTCATCTTGCCTACATAATCTTTGTTGGGAGTTGCACATGCGCAATTCTTAGTTAAGGACTACTAGCCAATCAGAAGAGGAGAAGGGCGGGTCGTGAGAAGCTGTACACGTTCCCTCTTAGCAACATAGACTGAAACAAGAGTGGTGAGTTATTAATTTGTAGCAAAAGTATCTTTCATCTATAAAGTTATAACTGAGCTCTGTCTCTACATCACAGTAACAGCTTGATGGGATGGGAACTCCCTTTGGGCTGGCCTTTTCACTTTGCAAACCTTTTAATATGCACAAAAAATATATATAACTCAATAAAGGAGAGAGAAAAAGCCAAAAAGCATAAAACAACCTCTTTAAGAATGAATAGGGCGATTCCAGATTTCCCACACATGTTGACTGGGACGATACAATGCGTAAACAATAAATAGCAGAGTGCGGTCTTTCCTCCACCTCATCCATTCTGCCTTTCACTTCCTCCCTCATTCTGAATTTCGAGTGTCATCGGAATCACATGACGACAAACAACATATTGGAGTCCGCCTAGTAATGTGAGTTAGTGAGTGAGTTTCTCCTGCAGCTCATAGAGAGTCTTCACATCTGAAAATGCCAGGAGAAAACAAAAGCACATTTTTTTGTAGCTATACTCTGTAGGAATCCATCTTTACATAGTGATCAAGTACACGTGTAACTGTTTAGCCAATACATACATGATGATCCTTCATTAATCAGTTCAACAATGTATATTTATGGGATTCACACATATGCATCATCAGTATAGTGATAACTTCCACTTATCCAAAATATACTCTTTAAACCTTTTCATTCTTTAAATATTTTCACTACATATATTATGACTCTGGACAGGCATGGATGTAAACTGCAACTTGACTGGTTGACAGAAGCATAAAATCACGGGGCGGTCATTTCTAGTTTAAAGATATATTTAAGCTCATAAAGTTACTGTTCTCTTTCAGAAAGTACACTGACTTATTACTGATGAGCTGTGTCTTGCTTTAGATTGCTCCACATGGTAAAACATCCCTCCCTGCATGACAGCTGGTGGTAACATGTTAAGTGCGATCGTGGAAAAAGTGGAGCGCCCCGAGTCGGAGTCATCTGCCCGGGATCTGTTCGGCTGGTTACGAGGATCCTCATAAATATCTCTCACCAGCTCATCAGCTGCATTGTGCACTATTTTCCAGCCAGGGCCTGAGCTGTGAGCTGGCTGAGACGAGCCGTGATGAATGCAGTGTGGCGCAGTCACTCGCAGTGCTGAGGGCCACACAGATAACAGAGAGTGTGTGTGTGCAGGCCAAGGACAGTTCTACTGTAGTCTTTTTTTATCTTTAAAGTATAATTTCACATTTTTGGATATTCTATTCAGCTTTCCACTTTCTTGCCTAGAGATGACGATACCACTCACGTCTTTACGCTAAATATGAAGCTAGAACCAGGAGATGATTAGCTTAGCTAGCTAGACTGTAAACTACACACTGTAAGCAGGGAAAGCAGTTAACTAGTTCTGTCCAAAGGGAATAAAATACAGCTTCTGCACCTCTAAACTTTACTGATTAACATGCTCTATCAGCATGTGATCAGCATCACCCCTTTTTACAGTGTACTGTAAAAAGGGGTTTTCCAGAGAGTTGAGCGATTTCTCTTTGCACACTGGCATGCTAAGAAATTGTCCCATCGCCAAGTAGTTTTTGGTCTTTCTACTAATGAGATATAAAATGTTAATTAGTAAGACTCTATTTTAACCTTTGTACAGAGCTGTGCTAGCTGTTTTCCCTGCTTCAGGTCCTTCAGATAATATACAGACTGGCTCTAGCTTCATCGAGCGTACAGACATAGAAGTGGTATCAGTCTTCCTATCTAACTTTTATCTAGAAAGTGAGTGATTATTTAACTTTTGCATCTTCAGTTGTAACATGTACTATTAAGTGCATTAAGGCTTTGTATGTGAATTGCCGTTGTTGCCAGCTGAAAGTTGTTTTTCTCCAAACAGATTTAAAAAATGTTTGTACTTTGATATTATCATATGGAATTACTTTTAAAAGGATTCATGAACCCAGCACATGAAAAAAATGCAAATTTTCACTGTTTGGCAGCAGAAACATAAAGGACTGGAGGGTTGCCAGTTTGAATCTGTGCTTGAGAAATTCACAACAGGGGTATAGAGTTAGACATGGTTGTCCCTCCCTGTTAAAAAATAAAAATACCAACACAAAGCCCTTGAGCAAGGCACGGTCCAAGAAGAAATTCCAGAGTGTGAGTGCAGTGCAGGTACATCCTTAAAGTGAAAATTAATATCTTTTAAGCTACTTTCCTGTTTAAATGCTGGATAAAAAACGGAGAATCCTAATGTGACAACCACTACATGCTTGTGCCAAAATGTATTTTCTGCAGAGATGTCTCCCTGGACAAACGTGAAATCCTAGAGTTGGTTGCCGTCTCTCCTGTCATGCTGCTTGTAAAAGAATTATTCACTCTTGTCTGTAGCTACACTTGTGACAAGGCTGCATTATCAGGCCAATGAAATTACAGCTGTCGTTAGCCTCGGCGGTCACACAAAATGAGAGGATTGAGTGAATCCTGTTGCTTTTTGTCAGGCTTTGTGTTGAAAATGGGCCAAGGTCAAATGGGGGAGCCTTGAACATGTAGCAGATTAAGCCTGAAAAATAGCTTGTATGTCCAAACTGTTCATGTGAATTGGCAAATGTTCTCTTGGCTGACAGGTAGAGCCGTGATAGCACCTGCAGCCAGCTAAGCTGCATGGATATCAGTAAAGCTGCTTGTTTGTTTTTTTTCAGTCTTACCATGTTCTTCCGAGGGAAATAAACATCAAATTATGAAGTGGCAGTAGCTTCAAAGTATAGGTTAATAAGGCTGTTGTGTTTTGCCAAGGCCTGGTCTGGAGCGAGGTTTTCCAGGGTTTGCCTCGTCCACCACCTCACACCTTCCCGGCAGCTCAGCCTCACCAGGTGGTTTGACTTTGCAGCCACTTTTCCACTTGAGGACTTAATGCAGACACACGGGCACAGCTGGAACCCATCAGGCCCATGGCTCAGCCACCTAGGCTTTAAAACATAACACCAGCTCAATCAGCTGGTACGGGAGGCCTCCAATGGACAGGAAGCTAACACGAGTGTTTTTAACGTCACTTCTGGATAGTCGTCCACCGTTTTAATCAAAATGGGCCACAATGGAATTTATACTTCCTAAATATCATTGCCAGTGGGTCTACACATGACACCAGTAATTCAGTTTTGAAAGATTAAGCGAAGACATTGGGCTTGTTGTATGTGAACTTATCTCCTAGTAGAATTGTAAGTGAAAACTTGGATGTTCAGCTGTTCTTTGCCTCTGTTCTTTTTTGGTCTTCACCTGCTCTTGAGGGAAATGTCTGACTTTTTAGCAGCTAAATGCTCCACTATTTTCACCAGCTAGTCACTAACTTCGTCCATCTGTTTTATGCTGGGGCTCTAAAGCCTTTTCTGTGAAAACAGATACTAAAACAGTGAGCTTAAAGACACTAAGGCTGCGTTCTGACTGGAGGCAAAAGTGACCTAAATCCGATTTTTCTGCTTATATGTGACTCAGATCTGTTCTCTTTATTTTTTAACAGTGTGCATGCCATGCAGACACAGTCGAGAGAGGGAGAGAGAGTGAGCGTTGTGGGGCAGATGTTTTGTACAGCGCCAGAGACTGAAAATCAGGAGGGTTAGCAAGTATGAGCTATCTGGAGCCAACCTCTGTGGCTCCTTGTTCACTTCTGTACGACAGCGTGCTGCTGTGTGTGACATTGGGTTATTCTTCTGCGAATGCGGGTCATTTTCAGGTCGCGGAGAGTTCACACTCGAGTCTGATATGGGCCTGTCAACCAAAAATATTGAGAATTAAGGCCTGCAGTTTGAACGTAGCTTTAAATGCTGTCTAAAGCTGAGGGAGTTGGGCGCTAATTCTTTGTGGATTTGTCACTACGAGAGACCGCTTTCACATTAGTATTCTTTTGGTCCATTGTCGTACAAATATTGATTATAGCAGGTTAAAGTTTATGTTTATATGTCTCTACCGTTCCAGTCTGAGTGCATTTTCGCTTGTCTGACTCATCTGAAGAATCCTCCAAAACAGTGCTGCTGGCTGGTGTTGTATTAAATTGCATTATTTTTTATTGTGTTACAACTCTCGTAACTTCAGAACAGTAGTGCCACTAAATGTTGTGTTTATAGGCAGCAAATCCCTCCGTTATTATTATTATTATTACGCCTGCTTACTGGTCAAGCAACCACATGCATTCATACAAACACGAAATCTGATATTGAGTCAGAGTCCGTCACTGTGGATTGCTCATCTTCTGATGTGTGAAAGATCAAGGTTTGTGCAGATGGTCTTCAGGTCATAGAGGCCAGTAGTCTGTCTCTCACTCTCTCACTGCCTTTCTGCTGCGTCACACCCACAAATGCAGGCTGGCTTAGCCTCTGGCTGACCTGAGCATGGCATGTTGTCAGCTCATATAGCATGTGGCACTCATGGAAGCAAGTTTATTTATTTTTTAATTCTACTGAAAAACAATTGCAATTTTCAAGTTAAAATAGTCCAGTCTCATCTGCACGGGTAACTTATTTTAGAAATGCATGTACCAGTTTCTTTGCAGATATAAAATTTAAAAAAAAAGAAAGGCCTTTTTGGGGGGAGGAGGTGTGAAGTAATACAGTCTGGTGTACAATTTGGGAGCCAAAGCCTGCTCCGAGGGTCTTTAAAGGTCTGTGAGGTCGCTGAAGACTGAGCCGGGCTCAACAGAGAGACATCTGTCCAGGCCTGTAAGGATTTCACGCTTCTGGCCGTCCAGATGATTTAGGCCCTCCAGGACTACCTGCTGGGAGAGGCTCCCGGCGGGTTAACCTGACACAGATGGATCCCCACGCCAGTGCTGAACACACACATGGAGAGACACACACATGTGCATGCACACATGTGAGGGTAAAGACAGATGCAAGCATGGCCATATAGGAGCAAAAACAGAGAAATTCACTGACACACATATATATACCACAGAACAGCTGAATATCACACACACTGTAGAGACAGGCCTTTACACCAGAGGGACAACACAGATGCACATTTTCCACAGACAGACAGACTGATGTATGTCATACCACACAGACAATGTGGACAAGAGGACAAGGAGAAGATTCAAACTTTTGGACGATGTAATGTGGACAGTGTACCAGTCAAACTTGGATAAAGTCTTTCAATTGGTTTTCGAAGGCAATTTAAAAATCTGATCTGCTTAATTTGTCATAAAGTGAATTGCAGATAAAGAATCAGCACTTCAGTCACCATTGTTCAATTTCTGTATAATTTCAATTAGCGACATTTTGACGGCCCTTTCTTTCTATTGATCCTAAAGGGAATAATAAACAGTGTAATCAGTGATACAGACCGTCTTTCAGAAATAAACCTATTGTAAGCATTTTATTTCAGAAGCATTTTGTTATATTTGTTCTAATTATCTTTGCATCTCAACAGCAATCAATAAATCAGCTAGCCTTTCTCTGTCTAAAGGTTAAAAAAAATCTGCCAAATCAGAGAGCTTTAAAAGTGCTGGCTAGGCTAGCTATACACCTCTGCTTCCAGTCTTTAGCATAGCTTAGCATTAATACAAGAAGCAGGGGGAATCTGTGCAACATAGAAAAAAATCTCACTACCAGCACCTTCAAAGCTGCTGTCTGTAGTTTCATATTTAACATACAGACACAATACATACATACATACAGATGTTCTCATCTAGCGCATGGCACAGAAGCAAATTTCTCAAAACATCTACTTTGAAGTCTGTGTAAAAGCATCAAGTCCTACTTTAAATAAATCTCCAGGAGATGTTAAGTCATTTTCAAAAGTTTACTTTGAAAAAAATGGTACAGGTAACTGCTCTTGCTTCACTGGCTAATGAACTCCAACTTGGAGCTTTCACAATGGCATCAGTTAGGTCAGACTTTAGAAAGTCAGACCCAAAGCTACTTTACTATAACATTAGCAACAACAGTAATGTATTGCATTACAAAATATATCTTCACATTGATTTAGTTATTACAGTTTTGTTGACTTACACTGCAACAAGTGATCAAAATCCTAAGCGCTGCTGTTGTACAGGCTAGCTGGAGCCTAAGCTTACAATAGTTAACAAATCACAGAGCCTTTATCTTTTTGTGATGCTTTCAAGATGATAATGTTCTCAAACCTTCTCTGGGAAAAAAATATAGAGAGATTTTCTTTTAACTAACCCAATACCGTAAAGCTGGGTATAAACTTCCCTGTGCTGAGTGGCAGGGATCAGCAACATCTGGCCAGAACATCAGGAAACCCCTGTCTTTCTCTCTAACGCACTCACACACAAACACACACATTAAGGCACACTGGTACTCAGACGTGCACACCAGTGAGCGTGAGGCTCATGAACATCTGGCTTCCCAGACTTCCCCTACAGGGAATCAACTTTTTCTTGTTTTTAACCAACTGCCTCTCGTTTCATTTCTGGTTCTTCTCTTCTTAGAGTCTATATAAATTATGTTGAAACTTAATGTTGTCTTATTCAACTTCCTTCCTCCTACGCTGCGACTAAGATTTCCGAGGTTTGCAAATGTACAGAAGTTATTTAGTGGATATATTCATTAATTTATTTCATAAATTCTGGCTTGTACACTATTGGAACCAATAGTTTCTAAATCTTACTGCTCATTACACATTGAAAGATTATTGCCGTCCTCACTAAGTACTCAGAAGCAAAATAATATGTTACTTTATGTTTGTTATTCAGCCAAGCTCTGTCAAAGGTGCTAACACCAACTCTAAATCCTCCACACGCTCACACGTTACATATTCTGTATGTAACATGTAGAAAACAAGAGATTACTGACCATCTAGCAGCTAGCTTAGCCTTGATGACAGCACATAGCTCTCAAGAGGTTACAAACCCTCCAACTCCAGACAAAACTTGGTTACCTGGATGTAGGATAACGTTAGCAAGCCTATCTACTCATATCCATTAAATAAGAACATATGATGTTTGTTTTGAGTTTATCTTGCTCCAGCTTCACCTACTTGATTTCATCATGCAGACCCTTCCAATGCACAGTTTGATCTCTGACCTCCTGGGAAACCTGTGCAGGGCATCTGGACCTCAATGAATTTGATAACACCTTATTAACAGCATATACAACAGCATACTTTTCTGCAGACTTAAATTACTGTAACAGAACTTTATTGATGGCTTATAAACATGACTTACTAGCTTTTAGCTTAATAGCTTATTAGAAACTTGGAAAAGCATTTTCAAATGCCATCTTGATTAATAAATGAATATGACTGCAGACTTTATTAGAAAAGGAGGAGCTCTTGACCCTTTCTCAGTGACTTTATTTGTAACTTTAAATGCAGACTTGATACCCTTTAGTAATGACTTATTAATGACTTGACAATAAATAGCCAGAGACATTAATCACAACCTGGCACCTCAACATTTGTTCTTATTAATGGGCTACAACTAATCTATAAAGCATTAGTAAATTATGCATTAACCATAAATCTATTAGTTAAAACTTATAAATACTTAATAAAGGTTGCATTATTTAAAAAAATGGCACAGCGATTTTTGTTGTACTGTCTTCAAGACACACAACAACAAAATTATTGTAAATCTAACCTAATAAACCAGCTGTTGTATATAAGGCAAAGCTCACAGCAAATCTCACAGCACCACAAACACATTCACCTCCAATTACTCCCCTGTTTAATTCATCTGATTAATCCCATTTGGAGTCTGTGGGGCCTATTTTGGTTTCTTTGTGAAGCAAGTGAGCCAAATAAGCAGTCGAAGCGAGCTGAGACGCTGGTTTCCTCAGGGAGCTCCCTGCTTTTACCATCAGCCCACCAGGGGCCTGTTTCTACACACATTAGTGGTTAATTATTATCAGCCCACAGCCATAATCAGGGCGGCATCGACCTGTGGCTATATGTGTAGCAGTAATATTACTTAATGGAAAAACAATCAGCCGGCTTTTCCCATTGAGCAGTTTAAAGAGTTTGCATAGATAACAGCTGATTGATTAGAGAGAAAATAGGAAAGAGAATTTTTGTTTGTGTGGGTGTGTGTACGTAAAACGGAGCTAGTGGGTATTTGTTCTCTACTTTATTTTGATAAAATAAACCCTCTTTTAATATTTTAGTAATAAACAATAATTCATCCATCCATCGTCACCGCTTATCCTGCATACAGGGTCGTGAGGGGCTGGAGCCAATCCCAGCTTACCTCGGGGGAGAAAGGCGGGGTACACCCTGGACAGGTCGCCAGTCCATCGCAGGGCCACACATAGACAAACAACCAGTCGCACTCACGTTCACAAGGACTATCGGACAATTTAGAGACACCAATTAACCTAGCCTGCATATCTCTGGATGGTGGGAGGAAGCCTGAGCACCCGGAGAGAGCCCATGCAGACACGGAGAGAACATGCAAACTCCACACAGAAAGGCCGGGGCATTCGGAGTTTGAACCCACGACCTTCTTCCTGTGAGGCGACAGTGCCAACCACTGCACCACGCGCAAGTTAAAAATTCACTGAAGTCCTACGAAAATACTGAAAAATGACATTGATCATTTCTATATTTTATTTTTTATATCCTACATTTACTTTCTGTCAAACATACATATATAGAATGTGTTGATTTGTGTTTTGAAGTATTCTGACCACTGTCAGCGCCTTACTTTAAAGATCCCCTCCACTCAAAAATGTTGGTCCCCTTAAATATCAGACCTGATTTGTGTCTGTGCAGTTTGTCACTACAGAGTTGTTTTCACGTTGTCCTACTAAAGGGGAAGATGTCTGTATACTTCCCTAAAATCTGATACTCAAACGTAGCCTGGGCAAGCAGGATTTGATATGTAACAAATTCTAAAGCCAATCGCTGTCCAGCAAATGAAAAGAAACCTGAAACCTCCAGAGCAGAGCAGACTTGTCGGTAAAGAGAGCAAGAGTTTGCACCAGCGTAGTGAAAGTTTTGACAGCAAACATGGTAGAGTGTGCAGTTTTGGGATGTAAACTGGACCGTGAAGCTTCCTCCCATTATCAACAACGTAATAACAATGTGAATGCACTGTAACATTGTAGCAGGTATTACTGCCTGCTGCCTGTTACAAGCTAACTTTTACCGAAGAGCAATAGAAAGCCTCCTGACTGAAAACATCACTTGGCACTGGATGTGCACTGTGTGGCTGAATCACTTTAAAGTTTCCTCTAACGCTAGCCATCATGGTGCGCACTGCTCTTTCAAGCGGTGGTGGTGGGCGGGACATTCATAGATCCAGAATTACTCAATGAGGGAGAAAAAGCAGATGAGCATTCAGAGATGTTTGTTTTTGTTTGTTTTGTTTTTTTACTTTTTACATGTTCTGCAAAATATTAATTACAGCAGGATATTTTTTAGAGGATTTTTTCACTTGCTTAGTTATTCTTTACCCTAACCAGAATCATTGCTGGTGGATGAGAAATGATGACATGTGAGAAAAAGAAAAAGGAGCAATACTGTTGTTACTGCAGCGTTATGCGGCCCTGATGCCCAACACAAATTTCCCTTAGGGGACAATAAAGTTGCTCTTATCTTAACAGTTTCCAGTGTTTCATTATTTATTGGCGACTATCACGCCTCAGGTGGATAACTATATACACTGTGGCATAGTTGGATGTATATGATGCTCCTGCAGCTTTAGAAAACATTTGCATGTACTATGTGTTAATCATCTTCTCTTATGTTATTGATTGGAAACACGGTTAGTCATGTTGCTTGCTGAAAATGTGAGTAACTGAAATACAGTGTTTTTTAAAAATCTACTTTTTACATAACAAGACGGCCCTGCCTGCCTTTCTCCACAGATCTGTGGCTCAGTCAGAAGTGAAACTCCAAAGAAGACAAAATGTGGCCTAACTTAACACTATAATGAAAAACTGTGGCTTTTCACATCTGTCTTCAAATAAAGCTCTAACCAAGAAAAGATCTTTGCAGGAAAAGAAAACAAATGCAAAATGTGGCTGCAAATGTAGCCTTGCATGCTATATTTTTCATTCACTTCATATTTTGTGAAATAAGGACAAAGTTTCCACGACTTCCCTGAAGACATGTAGCCGACTGACTGAGAATGTGACTGTGCTGCTCCTCACATGTCATGTGTCATGTTGTTATTTTACAAATATAAGCAAACAATAGAGAAAAGTACAGAAAATTTATACATAATTGTGTATCAGAACATCTGCACCCCATTAAACATCTCAGTACCCCTCAGAGTAATTTTACGACCCTTTGGTAGGGGGGACTAAAATACCCAACACGTCCTCGTATAGAAACAACAGTAGGTCGGTAGTTGAGGTCTCCAAAACTACCTGTATGAGTTTTTTAATGACTCCCAAAACGACATATCTGAACGTTTTCTCCGAAACATGTCTGAGCATTCTGATCCCTATTGCAACACAAAGAGTTTCCTACCTGCAAGCAGCTGTAAGGTTAACCGGTGGACAAGTATACAGTCACAGTTAAGGCACACACCCATGCGATGTTTAGGGTTAGGGCAAAGGGCTTCGGGGGACAGTCAGTGCCTTTAACAGTAACATAGTTAGCTAGTGCTAACAGTAACGTTAGCTAACGCTGGTGCTAACAGTAGCTAATACTACAAAAACACTAAAGCTAGCTAGCTAAGGCTACATGAAATGCTACCTAAAACGCTAAAATAAACACTACAAAACGCTAAAAACACACATTGTTAACACAGCTAGCTAACACTAATGATAATACAAAAAACAATAAGTGATTCTGGGTTTTTGTTTCACACAGGAGCTGATCCCCGGTCTCCTAAAGACCACCTAAATAACTAACCATTCACCCTACCCACCACCTACAAAATCAGATTTTTGTGATTATTTATATCCAACGCCTGGTGTTTTTTCACATATACTTCATCAAACGGCTGCAAGAGGCCGCTCATAACGTAAAATTCGGTTGTTATAAGCCCTTTAACTATCGACCCATGTTGTTGTTTTCTGGGAGAGGATGGACTGAAAATAACTCACTAATGCACGGATGCCTCAGTATTAACAATCTAACAGTGTCATATAAAGTAATCTATCACTGACGGCATGCATTTCTTCAGAATGAGTACTTTTGAGACTTTAAGGACATTTTGATGATAATACTTGTGCACTTTTACGTACAGAACGTTTTCTTGTAATGGAGTGTGTTGATATTGTTGTGTTGATACTTTTACTTAAGTAAAGGACCTGAGCACTCAACCAATGAACTTGACTGTATATATATGCTGTATATATACAGTGTCACATGGCTCTGAGGCTCTGAGGTCTGTATTTTTGAATTCCTGTGGAGAATGGGAAAAATGCAAATGTACACATGTATACAACCTCTAAATTCCCATCCACCAACCAAAAATGGCTGGCATTTTTGAAACGCTGACATTTACATTTTTCTTTAATGGTTCTTGACCACACTCTTGTCATAACACTGGGGTAAAGTTCTTTTGCTGGCTCTGCAGTTAGCTATTAAAAACCCTCTGAGTATTGTTGTCATTCCTTACTGAGACCACTGGCTAATGCTAACGGCGGGCAAGCCTCTTACTCAGTGGCTGGTGGCAATGAGCAATTTAACAATCAACTCCTAACATAAACTAAAGTAATAACTTCTTTCTTGTGGCATTTGATGTGACTTTTATAACTTGCAACTATCACAAAAAAAGATTCTTTATTGATCTGTTTGTTCTTTTGCCTTGGCAGTTTGAGTGTTGCTCCGGGCACTTCAGCAAACGTTTTGGGTCCCAACGTGAAAACAGAATCCTTTCTCGTTTTAAAAATCATACTTTTTTCCCACTTCTGAAGTGCAATTTTTGTCTCGTTGCATCTGGCTTCTAGCATATTATAGCGTTGCAGGAGGTCATCCACGCACTGACACAAATCTGATCCCTGACCAGCTGTTAGAGATGGCTCATCTTCTGTCGACAAACATCTGCGGTTCATCTCCACAGTCTGACGGGGAAAACAGGACTTCAGCTCCCTTATGCTCCTCTCTTTTCTCCCCTTTCGCTCATTCCCGGTTTGTTTTCGCCTCGCGACCATCTGCTCATGATGATTTCTGGAATACTGAGTTCAACACACAGAAGCAGGCGGAGGCAAAAAGAAAACAAATTTAGTTAATGTTTAAAGTACTTCTAGTTTTTGTTTAGCAGTGTTTATTTCAAGTAATCAAAATTCTGGAAAGAATAACTGTGAACTTGTGAACTACAATAATAACTGTGTCGACATTATGTTCGTGGGGACGTCTTTCACATGAACACGTCTTCCACATTGCATGCCTGAACTTTCACCTCTTTGATTTGTCACAGCCACAGTGCAGGTGTCCAGCGTCACACCTGCTTGCAAGAGGCGGAGACAGAAAGATGCACAACAAACAACACTTGCAAAAAAATACAAATAAATGGTTGTCAGACCGAAACACTGCTTGAAAGCATCAAACTAGTGATTCATTACCACAGCAAAGACACTGTAACATTAGGCTCAGTATTTGAGCAGTTGTGATTAACATTCCCGCATTACATGAACACTATCAACATCTGAGATGAACAATCACCACAATCCAAAACAAAGAAACCTTTTTGCAGCAGACACCAATATCAAAAATGTCTTTACTTTTTAAAATTAATTTTGAAAAGACACAACAGAAGTAATCATTTTTGATAAGGATTGCTCCCGAGACCAGATTTGTTGGCCAGTGCAGAATAAAGCTGACTCATGTTCCACAGGTGTTATTTATACCTCATGATCGGATTGTGAAGCCTGGCAATGTACCCGACTTGACAGTAACTCAAAGGTTGAGCTAAGGGACCGTCTCAAATATTTCCTCACGGTTTTCTAGCTCTCCGTTTTGTGTGTGCTCTAAGAAAAACAGTTTTCCTACACAGCCCAGGCTCTTTAAATGGAAACAGAGAAAGCGGCGTGGACCTTGCCACACAACATAGCTCTAGCCAATCAGCAAAAGTTAGTTCTCGTGCACAGGAGGCAAATACGCCGGCACATTTGAGTGTGCTGGACTCCAGGCACTGTGAAGGAGAGATGGCTGAGAAACAGCCAAAGAGGAAAAGGTCCGAAGAGGATAAACAGAGAAGATAGTTATATGACAAGGCAAAGGGCTTCTGAGGGAGCACTGGAGGGAGGGGTGTATTTGTTTATCAACAACTCTTTTGCAGAATCACTTCCTAAGGGCAGTCTTTTGTTAGAATCTTGCAAAATTTAAACAAAAAAAAAAAAAATCATACAACCGCTTTATTTTCACCTGGGGCTCCTGTCATTATATACACACACAACCTCCAGCTTTTAAAATAAAATCGTGCAATGCACGCCAGTAAGTTCTTTTGACTTGTATTTGTCCACTGTTAAAACACTCCTTTCTATTTATGGCTATTCCATGTAAAATCATATATAGAAAATATTGTATTATACTTATAAAATACAATTATAAAAATACATACAGATTTAGGCACAGAAATTAAATATGTTGTTTTAGATATTTTGTGAACATTTAACATGTATGTGTGATCAGTGTTAATAGTACTAAAGAGTAATTTAACACAAAACAATGCAGTCTAAACAATATCTAGCTTCTCCCTTTGTAGCTCCTGCCCGCATCGGGCATGAATCCAAATTCAGATATTTTTCTGACATACATGGATACAGACAGTAGAACTGTGTTACGCCCCTAACCTATATGCATGTCTCAATATGTTTTATCAGTAGATTAACAGATGAAACACACACTTCTTTTTTGTCAGAGAAAAGTAAAAATAAATATGACCTAACAACTTGTGCATATTGCCTAAAATAATATCACATCTATGAAATCACAACTGTAAAGAAAAGTAATGAGCACACGTAAATAACAGCAAAGCAAAATGATGAAGATGAAACACATGCACACTGAGACTAACGTCAAACGCAGACAGACAGACAGACAGACACAGAATTATGATTTAGTTTAGATGGTATGTCACAGACCACACATTACGCCGGCTGTGTGTTAAAACAGTTATTCACGGTCTCGCATTCTGCTGCCCAGATCCAGAGATGAGTTGCCCTGGTAACTTCTGGCCTTTCGTGCATGCAATATGTCTTTGAGAGTACGTAATGTTTAAAAAAGTTAATATGGATCTGAAAATGATGATTTGTGTTTTTTTTAACCTTAAACCTGTATTTAGAGTGTGGCCAGATTCTTATAAATCTCTAATTGTAATAGTGACATTTTTTATGCTTACTGTACATGAACTGACCTAATTGTCAACAAAAGTATTAGCTCTCGATTGCAGCAAATTGGATTCGCTGTCAGAGGTGGAGCAGCCAGACTCACTGAATATGGGAAGCTTTACTGTCTTTTGTCAAGTGAGGCTTCATAAATAACTTAGACTTCCTCCTCTGGATTCCTGCCAGTGGCTCTTTACTATAAACTACACAAGCCCCTCAGCTTTCTCTGAGCAGCCGACTGCAAAACGGACTGCCAGCTCTTGACCCCTTCAGAGTTCAGAGACATATTTGAGCTAATATTTCTGCATGGAAAGCTAAAGCAGCAAGCTGTAAGTGCTTGTGATGTAGCTCTCTAACGCGCTCTTAGCTGTTTTTTGGGAAATTACAATTCACATGTTTAAGGACATCTAGTTTTTGTTCCTTTTTTATGTTTGAATGTATATTGTAAGCTGCTTCGGACTGAATCATCCAAAATGGAAGCTAGTTACTTGAAAAGTGGGAGCTACTGTAATTAGCCAACTTTGCCAAAGTAATTTTGTTCCTGTTATTTCAACACATGCTGAGTCATTGGCAGCTCTGCCAATAGGAAGTGTGCTGTGCTATAAAGCCAAAAATACTTTCCCCCATAGACGTACATTGTGAAAGAAGTGGCTGTAAATTGGTGGAAATTTTTTTCAGACACAACCTTTGCAAAGTGACTCTCTTTGTGCATTTGGTCCGATAACATTTGGAAAGTGTAGAAGAGATTAAAGAGAGATTAAATCATTGTATCCCCATTCAAGTTAGAGGAGGGCTAAACCAGAAGAACTTTTGTGGCTTCTTGTGCCACCAAGCAACTTCTATAGGAAGGAATAGGGCCCCGCCTCCAACGCTGTATCCAGTTCTTTTTATACATCCGTAACTCCCACACAGTGTCGTGTTCATCTCACATTATCGAAGGGGAGGGGGGTTAGTCAAAACTCCCAGCACTGGGTAGCAGGAAGGACCTGAAATTTGATTTGAGACCAATACAATTTTAAATATAAATCAAGAAATTCCCTGTGCACAGCAAGAACAGTCGGGTGCTGGTTGCTAGCAGGATGAGGCTATGAAAAACATCAAAAACAAGCTACTGTTTACAATTTTATATGTCAATACTGATAGTTTCTTAAATTAGGATGTGATTTTTCAAAATAATGGTCATTTTTAGAAAAAAAAAAGATCATTGCAACACTTTAAGTCTTCATGAAACATAACAGCCTTTAATAACAAATGTATTACAAAAGCAAGAGTACAATTAGTTAATAATGTGCTCAAAAGTGTAAAAAAGCCTAGTCTAGTATTTTACAAAAGTACTGATTAAATAATAATATAATAACTTAATAATAATAACATTATTATGAATAAAATAAATTAAAATACTACCAAATTTAAACATGCACATTTGCATTTTAAAGATTTCTTAATCTTCATAAACATCCTTTCTTGCCACAAATAGTGTATCTTGCAATATTTTTACAGGTATACATTTCCTTTCTGCCAATTTCTCACAAGTTAGATGTGGAAGTGCGCAACTCATGCGGCAACATCAACCTCTGAAAAATGAAGCCAACACGGAGGTGCCAAAAACTGCAGTTCCTCCAGTGGCGACTTGCGGCTGGCTCCTAAAGCAAGTCCACAGACCTCCATGTTAAAATTCTCAACTTTACAGCAGATATAAACATGTTTACAGCCTGGGTGAAAAATGGTTTTGGTCTATATAGCTAATTCCCCCTTCACAGCAACTTTACGGGTTACATTTTTGTCCAGCTCACCCTATTAAATTATATTTAAGTTATGCAAAATTAGGGATGTAGCCATTTTGAGTGACATGTGGTTGCTCTCTCAGGCCCCATCCACACTACTGCGTTTTCAAATCAAAACAGAGACCTTTTGCTACGTTTGCACCTCCTGTCCAGACTAAAACAACGAAAACGAAGACCGAAGAAATTTGAAAAAATGCTGCCGACCCCGTTTTGCATTTCAAAACTCTGGAGGGGGTTTTAGTGAAGACGGGCCAAAATGGAGGACGCAGCCACTCACGCTTGGCTCTCTGATTGGGTCTTGCAAAGCAGAAACTACTGACCGGGTTTTTGTCATCTTATTTCTATTAAAATATTCTGTACCATGCAAGTAACACCTATCTGCCTACACTTGTACTGTACATGTCGACTCCCGGTCTGTTTTCCGTCGTCACACTACCATGTTACATTCAGTAACAGTCGTTATTGGTGCATGCAAAAAAAACCCTGGTCTGATGCTGTCTGTATTTATTATTCTTTCCCCACATCTTCTGTAAAGGAATAGACCATCTGCTTCATGTGCCCAGTGAACCTGAACAGGTCCTAGCTGTGCGTTTTCAGTCGTTTTAACGTAAATCAACTCCGAAACGCAGCTATAACGCTGGTGTAGATGGAGATCGTATTCGTTTTAATTCTCCGTTTGTAAATACTAACTAACTAAACTAACTAAAACGGAGAAGTGTGGATGGGGCCAGACTTCATCAAGCTCTCCTCAGCTCCACCTCTTTGCCCATTTGTGGATTAGCCAGAGCCAGGCATTGCCAAGATGGTGCCGCTGGGAGACCCGTGGGTGGCATACTGTGTCTATGTTTTATACAGTCTACGCAGCAGTGTCAGCTACTTGACACTGCTTTTAGATTTGTTTTCTCATTGTTTCATCTGGACGTATATGATTTAGATCTTTTCTTTCAATACTATTTTTTTGACATGTTGAAATAGAGATAAAATACATCCTTTTAAAAGACTGGCGCTGCATGCTTGGATCTCATGTCACACAAGTTTACACAGTCATGTGACACAGGCCAGCTAGATACAACAGGGCTGTAGTAGCACAAAGATTATGCAAAAGTACTGAAAACTTTTGAAGTAATGCAACCACACATGTTTTGTATTTATATAATTGTATATCGACATGTTTTTAAAAGGAATTGATGCCAAATGCGTGTAGTTTGTGAATATGTATCGATGGCAGTAGTTTGACCTCGGGACTCCGTATGTTACTCCATGATTTGAATCACAAAAAACAAACACAGTGTAAGCACATGCACGAGTTTCACAACTTCTACAAACACATATGCACACAAAAGTGCCGCCCCACATTCATCACACCACTTGAACAGTAATAGTGCTCCCATCAGGGGGAAGGTTTTCTCCCCCCCTGACAGCAAGAAGTCTTCCCATACGCCGGGTGGCCACAGAGGGCCCCACGCACAGATGACATCAGCGCTCAGCCTGGAGGAGCCTGTGACAGCCGTATGTAAATTGAATATGACTAATCGCTTCCCTGCATCACCTCCGGGCCGCCGCGATGAAAGATGGAGCAGGGAAGGAGAAGAGGGAAGATCTCCACAAGCGCGTCCGCTTTTGAAGTGTGAGAAGAGGGTGAGAGGGTAGCCAACCAGACGGACAACAGATAAGTCGGCCGTTGTTTTAAAATCATTCTTCACAATAAAAAAAACGTACTAAAATCTTAATGCTAGTGACGTGCTGTCAATCACAACAACACTTTTGCTAACACTTTAGCATGGAGTCAATGATCTACTGGGGTCTCATTTAAGATTGTTGTGTCTATGTTCACATCACTTCATGGCTGAGTTGTCCAACATGACAAACAAAAAAATGTGGTGCAGTTCCTTCAGCAGCAAATGCCTTTTTTGAATAGCTCTCAAGGGGGGCAGCGGACTGGAGTAAGTCAAATCGCTATTCTCATCGAGGGACCATCTTCTTCTAACAGCTTTGGTTTCCTCCAAGTGAAGTGGTTCATACACACACACACGCACACACACAGTAGAAGACAGACGGAGTGAGAAAGGCAGTGGGAAGACAAACTGTTTCCACATGTGGAAGGCATGAAGAAGAGACAGAGGTGCATGTGACCACCCATACAACGGGGAAATCCCAGGTGTCCTTGCCTTTGTTCTCACTCTGTGTGTGTGTGTGTGTGTGTGTGTGTGTGTGTGTGTGTGTGTGTGTGT
>JAPMOB010245791.1:0-19633 GCA_029875015.1 Lepomis gibbosus
GTCCGTTCTCCTCGCGAGTAAAAAGCCATTAACTCTCTTGTCTTTCTTCCTTGTTTGATATTTTAGATGTCTAAACCTGACAATTAACCAAATCAAAAGTAAATGAGATGCAAACGTGTCTTCAGAACTATATTCTTGTTAACCCTAAATTTTTGGTGTAAAACAATGTTGGAAATGCTTAAAGTCTTGAAAGGCTTTAGGTGAACATTGGGCCGTGGTAGATACGAAAGCAAATATAAAAACAAAGCCATTTGCCACAGGCAGGGCATTACCATTTATCTAGCTTGTTAAAGCAAGAGTCCAGTCCACCAGAGTCCAGTTTTCTCTGTGTTTTTTTCTGAATAAGTATCAGCAGAAATATTTTTCTTTTATCAGAAAAGCAGCAGAAACAGTCTACGTTCAATCAGTATCAAGTTTCCCTGTTAGAGGTGAAGTGGTCGAACACAAGGTGTAGCGACAAGCGGGTGCGCTCCGGTGAAACTATTGCGGTCATGCTCGCCTCACGCACGCACATGCCTGCTGCCGATGTTGAATTGTGTTGAATTTTTTGTGCGTGATGCGGAGCACAAATCGTCGGAAGAGAGACTGATCCTTGCTGTTTGTGAGTTTCCAGAATCTGTTACTGTTTACTAAACAGGGCATCAACAGGAGGGAATTCACATGGCAGAGCATCCCTGCAAAACTACGTGTAGGCCTATCAGTTATGTAGCCTTTAATTTTAACTTACGTTAAATAGTTGGCGCACAGGAAGCTGTTGCGATGGTTACCTTCCATAGACAGCGAAGCACTGTCTCCCTTTCCCTTATCACCGGAGCACAGACCAACCCCGCAAAGCCAAGAGACTATGTTGCGATTTAAAGAACATTCCTAAGACCGACATCTTCCCCAATACTAATCAGCATGCAGTGTGCAGCTCTCTACTTCGCTATGGTGTTTGATCGCTTGTCTTGCTTTTGTTAATCTATTTCTCCCACACACTGCATCCAGCATTGTCTTCTGAAGCCTTTACTGTGTGTATTCAGAGCCAGAGAGCAACGGACTTTCAAAATAATAACAATAAAAACTGCGTTAACGTGCGATAAAATAATTTTCTGTGTTAATTAATTAATGCATTAACGCCATAATAACGTGTTAACGTGCCCAGCCCTAATTTTTTCACTATAAATATTTCTCATTTTGTGCTGGCGGGTGTCCATAAAATAGTTAAGTAGGATACCTCAAACATAGTTACAACAGTATCAACAGTTCATTTGCCTTCCAAAATCACTGTGAAAAGTTAATGAAATGCAAGGTAACCATACTATAAACGAGTCCTAAGCTAATATTTAGAAAGTGGATGTCAATTCAAAATTAGTTCGCCCAAATTGCTAGGAAAAAACAGAAAGAAAACTAGTGGTGCTTCATCTATCAATGCAGATAGTTTTGCTTTTATTTGTCTATGTTTCTGTCTTGTGAGATTTGTGCTTCCACGGCCCTCTCCAGTGAAAAGAGTTGACAGTGAGGTCTGCGGATTTCTCAAAACATATTTCACTGTGTGATGTGTCGCATGGACTTACATCACCTCCATGTTGGGGTGGCAGAAAATGACCCTTTATACACAGGCTGCAGTCAGATAGTATTTTTTGCTTTGAAGGTTCCTAACTGAGTGGAAAGACCTGAAATTGGCAGCCATGATAATAGCTGGTTGAATTCTATAAATACTAAGTAAAGGTGCTTCAATGCTTCCTACAGGGGTACACTTTACCATCTTTTACAAAAGGAAAGGATATAATGCCATCCCACAATTCTTTGCAGCAGCAACACTTAAGCAACGCATTATAGTTTCACTATAACAGACCAATATAAATGTAGAAACACCAGAGAACCTAATTTCTGCTCGTGATGCAATCCAAAACTAATTGAAATCCTTGCATGATTGTTTGAGCTCCAAATGCATGAATGTAGATTTTTTTTCTCTTCCAAATCTATCCAGTTAGGAGTAATCTTCAAGAAAAAGCATATTGAATTTCTTGTTAACAATATCATCATAACAAAATACTATATGTCGTTTTAATAAATCCCCCCATTGTGGAATGCACTAAAAAATGTATTTTCTTTACTTAAATGTATAAAAAAATGTAAAAGGCACCCTTGCCACAAATCTGCATATGTCTGAAGATTATTTAATCTACCTCCTTGCTCAGTTCCTTGTTTCTGTTTAATTATTATTTTCATGGCACATCTTTCTCAAATTTTATATTGCTTTTAATTTAAGATTTCAATCTTGTTTATTTTGTTTTCATGTTTTACTTTCAATAATATCTGTTTTATAAATTGAATTGAAGTAATTGATGGATACATGTTCCCTAAGTGTAAACTGAAAACAACCTTTCTGTTGTGATTCTGTTTTGGACAGGAAACCTTACTTGAATTGTAAATGATTGAGTTTGTCACTGTACTTATCTTCTATCTTTCTTTTCTCTCAGCAATTTCTCTTTTTCTTTACCTAAATCCTTATGAATTCTCCTTCACATCTTCCCTTAACCTCATGACTGTTTTTCCACTCAGGGCAAGGGAAAGTGTTTTGAACAACACGTAATTATTTTTGACTATTAGTTACCATGTCATACGCTAAAGTATTATCTCTGTCTCTTATCTATAAGAGACAAAGCTGGTTCCTTGTATCATAAGGTGGTCCAAATACTTGAAAAGTCAGTTTGGTCTGTTAAAGGTTTGAAGGATGGCAAGTTGGAGTCAGCTTCATGCAGCTCTTATTCCATACACAACATATCTGATACACACTGTTACCTTGAATTATGAAAACATCCAAAACAACAATGTTTCTGTGGTGACTGACTTGTAGCTGTGCCGCCACAGAAAGGAAAAAATGAACCGTAGGCCTCCGCTCTGATTCACCTCACCTCACATTTTGAACTCCTCAATCTTTCCACTTGACATGGCTAAAAACCGCAGACTGTATTCAATAGCTCGCCGATATTATTGGCAAAGGCTTTTCATGCTGCTCACAGCACACTATCTGTCACACAGCCTGTTGGCCAGCATATTGATTTGTGAAAGGGAGAGAGAGGTGAATGACAGAGGGCAGAGAAGAATGAAGAGAAGAAGACAGACAGGGAGAGAAAGAGAAAGCTAGCGCAGTGAGTGATATGACAAAGAAGAGAGAGGAGATGGAGATAAATACAAAGAGGAAGACAGAAAGAAAGAGATAACTTGACATCAAGCAGTCAGAGACAGGGCTTTGTCTTTATAGCTGCAAATCTTCTGTCTGGCGAGAAGATTTGTGGGAAAATATTTCTGTTTAGACATCCTGCTGAAGGAACACAGTAACAAAACAAAAAGACAGGGGAGGACAGGAGGGGAAAGAGGGGGAAAATAGTGTTGCTTGATGTAGTTTTGATGACATGCAGATAGGAAAAGAGGAGGACAGAGAGATGAAAGGAGGGTAAAGGAGAGGAGAAAATTGTGGAAAAGATTTCTGCATGAAGTCATCTTACAAAAACAAAAACTTGTATAATCATTGAACTGAGCCAACAGATCTCCTTCTTTTCCCTCCCACAGCCCCTTATTCCCTCTGTTTCTCTGTTCCTCTCTTCCCTGTCCATTCCTCCTTAAAACCAGACTCTCGGGAGAGAGATGAAGGTCTTTGTGAGCAAACACAAAACAGCTGATAATCAGTGCAATTACTGTGTGTGTGTGTATGTGTCCCAAGCAACATACCCGCAAAGTGTGTGCGTGTGTGTGTCCCAAGCAACATACCCGCAAAATCTCTTCAACACAGCTGGAGTCATTTGGTAGGCTGACCTGGAGAAAACAAAGAAGAGGGAGAGACAGACTGACTTCAATACTTTTCATAGATCCATTACATTACATGAGAGTTAAAAGTAAGATCCATCCACTCCAGTCATAGTTCACCACTGCCAATGCCAAGGCTTCCTTTCACACATGGCCCATATCATCTTTGTAATTTTCTTAATAAATTATAATCGTAAATAATCTCGTAATCATTTTTGAAAGAGTGGGTCTGTGATTTCAGACAGAGGTAGACAGAAGCATACTTTTCATTTCTAGACAGTGACTTGTTGATTTAGCCGGCTAACATGATGAATGTTAACTAGCAGATGTTGTTAGGTATTTAGTAGCTAGCTAATGAAGCTAACGTTATTTCCATGAGTTGGTTGAAAACACATCTCCAGCTGAGTTTTAAGTGTTTCCAGCTGACTGGTTTTAAAAGTAGAGCCATGTCTAAAGGGCTTAAATTTGCACTTGATGGCTACATTTATGATATCGATCCTAGTGTTCATGTGCTGTGTAAGACTCTTTTGAGACTGTTTATGTTTGGCTAACGTTATATTAATTACAGAGCAGGACATTAGCCGCTAACATTAGCCTGATCTCTGATAACTTCCGGGATTGGCTTTACCACAGAGGGTAAAAACATACATTGAATGTGTCACTGCAAAGGTGGCCTGTGACAATCGGCTACAAGTTAAGCATTGTGATGATTGCATCTTACATTAGAGTTGATTAACACACCATTTAAAGGAATCCATATAATTTTGCTCACGTGTTTTTGTTTTTTAAAAAGGTAAAAAAAATAAATAGACTCTACCCTCCAAACTCCTTAAATTCCAAGAATTGGTTTTACCACACCACTCTGGAATGGTGACAAATCCGCAGCTTGTCAGACCTGCCAACTCATAGTTGCAGTTTCTAAGCTGTACCTGGACATTCATTCTTCTGTGGAGGGATTTTGTCAACATCAAAACATTCATCAGTTTCAAAACATGAAAATTAAAAAAATATTTGTCCATTTCGGTTGTCTTTGTGTGATTTATAAATACTGGCTCATCCAAGTGGGCAGAGAGAAGTAATCAAGGGATATTGAGAGAGCTGAGATATTCCAGTTTTCAAATTCTAAAAAGCCATGAAATGCCTGTGGATTGGCCTGTGCCGTGTTAACCACACACTATTTGAGCTTGACAATTCACAGGACTGACTGGATTTTGTAAAAAGAAACAGGCTGTTTGAGCTTAGACATACACAACTACTCTGATTGAATTTACCAGTTCAGCGGCCGCACACTGCTAATCTGTGTTAACATGTGCCATTGTCAATAAATTCTGTCCTACTGAATAGAAATTATCTGGACTGAAGATGATAGTGACATTACACCGGGTGCCTGGGCTGTAAATTCAGGCAGGAGTGTAACTCTTAACAACACAATTTAAGGTGAAAGGTGAATCCAAAATGAAAATCCAGGGTTTCTCTGGGTATTCTCTATTTCTCAGCATAGAGAATAACAAGGCCTTCACTGCCTCTAGCTCTCAACAAAACTCACTTTCGGGTAATTTTCCAGGAAAAATGCGCCCAGTTGTTCCAGAGAGGAAGAAGAGTCACATGGGTGTGCTTTCAAAATGAACACTCATTGGTAACGCCCTTCCCACACAGCAGAAATAATCACTTAAGATAACTAATGTGTTTTTCCATGCCGTTCGATATTTTATATAGTTTTATATTGTGAGCTGGAATTTAGATTGCAAATGGCACATAAACACATCTGTGTTTGTGAACACTGCTCTATGTGCCTACATGTATGACTGATCGCTGTCCTGAGAAATTTACATCAGCTATACTGCAAGAGGACCCTGAACTATCTATGAAAACAAGAGCGTATGTTATATATTAGATTTTTTAAACAACTTACTGTTTGTTAACTGTGTACATTAACCTATTAGCTTTTATGTTGTAATGATTTAATGTAGAACAGGGCACCTTTATTTTTTTTATTAAATATGCATTAATGTGATAAGTGTTATTTTCTTCAATCGTATCATTATTAGAATCCATAAAATACACTGCTTGTAAAAAGTGTTTGCTTGGCGGCACGTTACACGTTCCTGTGTGCATGTGATCAGGATGAGCCAGGAAAAACGCACAACTCTTAATGTCAAACACGGAAATGTCAAACAAAAAATTCAAACACAAGTCAAGAAATGCTGTCTTTGTAGCTGGAACTCTTGTCAGTTCAGCCAAAGTGCATATTTTCTGCAAATGCAAACAACAGAGTTGTTCTTCTATTTAATATAATGAACTGTTATTGCCGCTGTTGGAAACACATGACTTTGTTAGCTAAGACCTAAAAGACACATGAATAAATGCCCATTGCCAAATTATTGCTTCCAAAAAGGAATTGAAAGCAAAATAAAGCAATTCGCTGGGCCATATCTTGGCTTAGATCAATCCAACATAGAGGCTCATTAAAGAAGAAAGAGACTGGGGAACAGCTGGATGAAGGGAGAAAGACTGCAAGACTGAGAGCAAGTCACAGATCTTACATATTGTACCACCATAACCTCTGTCACACAACATTAGCAATAGCACCAACATGAAGGGAGGAACAATTTAGTAACCATGATGAGGAGGGTGACATCATCTTCAGCCTTAAATCGAAGGTTAAAACATCAAAACAATAAAAGTAATTTTAGCTGGACTGTTTGTGTGTGTGTGGGTGTGTGTGTGGTAGACAGAGTCAAAAACTACTTGGGCTCAACAACAAAACATCTGAATGTTTTTTAGACATGAGCTATATGAGCTCATTACACTACATCAACATTATGATGTTTAGACAGTGAGTCAACAGGAAACCATAGTGGGAGGATGAAGCTGTGTGCTTTTCAACAAAAGATCTGAGGTTCCATTCAACCTAAACTGTTTTGACGCGTCAGTGTGTTGGGAAATAGGACAGTGGCACAGTCTGGATGCTGTCGGAGTGGGTTTGGGTGTGGTTGTAACCCTAAAACCTTCATTCACTGATTGCTATAATATAATATATATACTATAATATTAATATTCAGATGTGCTTGTGTTATTAAAGGCTATGTACACTGTTAAAAGCAGGGAATGCAGACGTTAATAACATTAGCCGTCACAAACTTTCTTCTGTTCAGAAAGTTTCTTATGTTCAAAAAACTGCAGCCATTTATAAATGACTAAGATGTGCCACATGCTTTCAAGTGGCTTTGTTGCAGTCACTCATATCTGCCTAACTGTGTGAAAGCTCCACCTCTTGTCTGCACTGACTCTTGTCTTGTATCATTAATGACAGAAAAAAAACTCTTTACACAAGAGTTTTTTTCACAGAATATTACCCCCCTTCCCCAGGCTCCGTAATTTATTTATTTATTTTTTACCTACAATGGCCCTAATACGCTGTAATAAAAGCTTTAATAATTCCTCACTACTGTAAAATAAGTGTAGATGGTGGAAAGACAAAAGAGAAAAGAAATCTGACAAAATAAAGATTTAGAAAACTAGCTCGACCGGTCTTAATTTGCCTTTCATGATGTTATAGGGCTTGCTCCGTTAGCGCATGAATTGTATGTTAATGCCTTTACTTTGTTGCCTATTAATTTGACGGTGATGTATTGATTTACAAATATACGACATACAGTTTTGGGCCCTTTGTGCAATATAACGCACTTCCTGTGTCATGGTTTCACACTGTTAGGTGGCATATTTGATGGATGCAAACATTTAAATGTGATTTCCCACTTTGTGTATAAAAACCCAGCTGACAGACAAAAATGGAAACACTCATATGATTTCAGGCTCACTGAGTCTGTCTATTTCTGTCTCTATCCATCCGCCTATACATCTGTCTCCCCCTGCTTAGCTTTAACCATCCCTGTCCATCACGGTTGTGTATAGTTCACTGGAGCATAACGCTGATACTACCAGGGTATGCTGTTTGATTCCTGTTTGCAGTACGGACCTCTCAACCAGATGGCACACTGTTTGTATTATAATAAACATTAGACCATGTAGTCATTTCAAACATAGAAGTCTGTTCCCAGCTCAGTGAATAGAAACTGACTTTAATGGATTTTAATAGACATTTGACTCTTACATGTACTTACGTGTGTGTGTCTCCCTAATTGATCGTAGTGTGAGATCACGGTTAATGTCAAGGACTTAGAGACAGAGGGAAAAATAAAAGAGAATAAAAAATGGGCGAGAGCCTGGGAGGAAGACTGCAAGAGGAGAGAGGACAAAATGCAGAGAGAAAATAGAAACCAAAGAAAAATGAGAAAGAGAGAGAAAGGGGGAGAGACAGAGAGAGAGAGAGATATTCGGGGGAAAATATAGCCGAGGCAATTACTGAGGCAGAAATCCTTTCTCTCTAAAATAGCTGCTGAGATAGATAGACGTCTACACACATGTACACATGAACTATCTCTCACACACACACCAACCTAAAGGCAGATACACTCAGTCATAGAAAGGTACATGTGGATATACAGGGGCACACAAATGCCTAAGCCTAAGATTGCTTGTTTTGTTTCACCAACAGCCCAAAACTTGAAAATATTTATATTATATTAAATTCAGTAGGGCAAGCAGCAAATCCTCGCAACTGAGAAGCTGGAACAAGAGACTATTTGACATTTCTGCTTGAAAAATGGGGATTAATGAAAACGATTAATCAAATACTATTATACTATTTTTCTGTTGGAGATCTATGCACACACATACACACTTAATAATAACCTTGCACGGTGGCAAATCTAACTTTCACAATTGTCCTACTTAGAAAATTATACTGTGAACAAAGAACGTTATCAACTGTCCCAGGTTTTTCATGATCATCCACTTAGAGGGACTCATCAGAAATGACAGACATTCTACTAAAAAAGTGTAGCTATTAAATTATCATATGATGAGCAATAAAACGTGAAATGGAACTCATCTTCATTGTCACCCAAGGTCACTTTCACACCTGTAGTTCAATTGAGTTGGTTCAGAGCAAGGCCAAAAAAATGATTTATTGTTGGCTTTAAGCTCTGGTGTGTTTTCACTTTTTACAAGCAACACTTTACAAGCTGTAACATGACATCATGTGTGCTGACAGGTAAAGCATACGTAGGACATTGGATTTTGGGGATGGTCTTACCCACATGATGAAATCAAATTTCAGTGACTGACGGCAAGTCATGCAGCACTTTACTGAAAATGGGGCATATATCTATCCTCTCTGGTGTCACAAAGAAGAAAAGTTTGTTTTAATGAGGATCTGGCAAAATACATGGGTAGGAAACGAGCACAGTTTTACACACAACATCACTGTTTTATAATAATGTTCAGTTTAGTCATTTATTTTGACTACTTATAGGATTGCTGTCCTAACAATTTTATCAGCAGACAGATTTAACGGCAGTTTTGAATTCATGCTAAAATAACAAATCTATCTACTATCATAAAATGACATGGTTGGTTCATTTTGCTTTTGAACGAAACCAAACAGGGCGAAGAAAAAGGCTCGGTTTATTCTCAGATGTCCCACATATGACATGAAATATGGCCTGACACTGATTGGCTGAATAAGTGCTTATTACGTCAATTTGTCATATTAGCGAGGAGCCACTTTACACTCCACAAGCATCCACCTAAACAAAATTGCGTAACAAACATGTTTAATGTGATTCCAGTCAGATTATTTCCTTTTACATAACAGTATTTTTTCATGTTTCAAATCTAGCGTCTTGTTTCTTTTGTACTGGGATTAAAAATCATTAAGAGATAATTATAATAATGTGTTTGAGACTGAAGAAACGGGCTCCTCTCTCTGTATTTGTGTGCGAGAGAGAGAGAGAGAGAGAGAGAGAGAGAGAGAGATGAGTGAATCAGTAAAAGCATGTGGGATGACAAACTGTGAATTAATAAAAACACCCCAGAAGACATGCAGTCTATTCATATCCACAATAACATAGAGATAGTAACATTTGACATGGAGATTGGCAAGCAGAAAAGATAAAAGGGAGAAAAGAAAGGGGATAATGAGCAAAGAAGCAGAAAGATATGCAAAGACAAAGTCAAACGGACTCAAATCCAGAGCCTGATGAATGTAAACACTTTCTCCTGCACTGCCTTCTGAGAGCTATTAACTTATCCTCTTCTATTTCTGTTTTATTTAAGAACAATTCTCTCCAGACATTTTCTCGGGAAAATGAGGAAGAGGTTTACTTTGTTGGCTAAATTACACAAAGTCACTGAACTTCATCTTTTTTTTAACTCGGCCCT
Source organism: Lepomis gibbosus (assembly GCA_029875015.1). Lineage (NCBI taxonomy): Eukaryota > Metazoa > Chordata > Actinopteri > Centrarchiformes > Centrarchidae > Lepomis > Lepomis gibbosus. The sequence goes on from JAPMOB010245791.1 coordinate 10,078, forward strand.
CCTCGACACCAGAGAGACCCAAAATGTGCCACAGAGAAAGACTGTTGCTTTGCTGTCATGAAAAATGTCAAAGTCAAATGAAAACCGTCAATCATCCTGTTGGCCCGATTGAAGTTTTGAGTCGTATACGGTTCAGAATGAGGTCCAACAGGGTTTGGAAAATCTTCAAGGATTTTTTGTCCACAGGCTTCTCATTTATTCAGTTTCATCTGCTCCTTTTATCATCCATATTTCAGCTGTTTACAGAACTGGAGTGACCGCCATCACTGGGATTACCAGCATGCGAGATAGATCACAAGCACTGCCCTCAGAGGAGACTCTGTGTGTGTGTGTGTGTCTGCATTGGTTCAACAGCTGCTGTGTGAGATCCACTGTGTGCACGGTCTATGTGAGCATGTTTGTGTATGAGTCAGCCTGCCTAGTAATCTGAAGATGGTTGGTTACATCCATAAGTAGGTCTTTCACCCCAGTGTACCCTCTTTACACACTTTCTTTGACCTAATATCTCAAATAAAAAGTCAGTTTGTTTTCTGGCTTGTATTGTAAGTTTTGTGGTTCTCTTTAAAATTGCTGCAAAATAAATTTGTGTTGCTGTTACTAAAGAGGTTTTCACTGTCACAGTACTATAGCCATCACTCATGATGTTGATGATGTGTTCAACACAGTTATACTTACTGTATCTCTCTCTCTTGGTCTCAGTGGAGGCTCAATGGCATACATCATTGTCCTACCGTTGGCGGTGTTGGCACTTACTGGTGATGGTCATAGTTGTGTGTCTGATGTCATGCTCCGGACACTACAGTTGTATGGAATCTACTGAGCATAAAGCTGGGCAAACAGGAGACAGATTTTGCTCCAGGGGTGGTTTGAGAAGTTTCTGTTGTACTTCTACTTGTCACCATTGCAATCCATTGCTACCAACATGAAGCAAAGGTGCTGTTGTTACTTATTACAACCACTTTCCTAGCCTGTGGTGGTGGCGGTGGTGGTGGGGGGTTGATACTTGAAAGTTGAGCCTGAACAATACACTTCTATTGATATTTGAGAGTAAAAACAGATTTGATAAATATGCCAAGATTTGTATTTTAAACAAGCAGAACGGTTATTTTATATAAAATAATTTTTCTCAAATGTAGGTACAAAGCTGGCACAAGACACGTTATTTTTAAAGAGAAGCTTAACACCAGAGGAAAATCTCGTGTACTAGCACAGCCGTTTAGAAACAACACAAGTGAAACTTTCTGCCAAAATTTCTCTGCCAACATAAATGCCTAATAGAAATTTCAAATTCGTGTTTTCAGATGTCTCATGTGAATGTCTGAAAATGAAATATGCCTTTTTAATATAAGTTTTGATCACATGTTAAATGTCCAAATATAGCATGTGCCTATATATGATGTGTTTATCATATGCATGTTTGCCTAGTGGTATGCTCTGAAATTGAAATAGAATCAAGACATTGTAATTTCAATTAGTCATAACCAGAGGTGGATATTAACTTTTTGGCTCACCTGCCAAGGTGGCTGGTAAATGAAAAAATCCACAGGCCAAAGATATTTTTACCGGCCGAAATATTAAATTGCCTTTTTGTGTCACACATAGATTTGTTTCGGTCCTTTTAATTGAGATAATAAAGTGTTTTGTCGATACAAATACAAACTTAAAGAAGAGGCCATTGCATTTTGAAGCAAAATGACATTAACGCTATTAAATGTACATACGACATAACAGTAGCTTGTTTTCTAAACATACAAGATGCTTATTAATCATTCAACTTAAACCTCCTCATCAGACTGCTAACTTTCTACAATCATTCTCGTCTGGCCTCCTGGTTCTGACTGACTGAGAGTCAACAGTTTTTATACAGTCTATAAATTCTACTCCATGATCTCTGGGGAGGACAGCTGGACCATAAGAAGATCTGACAGACACTAAACTGGACCGCCAACTTCATTTTTTAAAAAGGTCTGCTTCAGCTTCCTTTACGTTTGAGTTTGGTTACTACACCTGGTGAATGTTGCCACATTATGATGGTAGCTAGCCAGCTAAATACTTAAAACACTCCAAGCACTTTCGTTACTCCCAACACAAGCTGCTTTCACACGGCCTTATTTTCGCTATGTGAAAGCACACATGGCTGTAGATTATGCCGCAAACATTTATTCTGTATGAATGAGCGAAGGCGGCATGCTGGCAGACACTTTTCTGCGTTTATTGCAGGATCTCTGTATGAAAGCGGCATTTGGTGCTTCGTGGGTGTTAATTTCCACCCCTGGTTCCAATTATGCTTCTCCTGCTATGACATGTCAAAATGTTTGCAGTGAAAAAGTTGCTGGCGGATAATATTTGCTTTTTTACTTTTATTCATTCTGTTTCCTTGATGCATATCCATCATGGTGTCCATGGTTGCCTTCCTCTGTTGCTGTCTTCTAAACTAACTGCTTCCTTTCAATTGAGGTCACTATACAGTCCGAGAGTTGCCACACTAGTGTAAGTGACTGGCAAGGTTACAATGTATTTCTGTACACATACATACACATGTATGAGTTTTCCTCACTTTGTCTTTTTCTATGTCTTATCGTTTGTTTGTCTCTTGCTCACTCACTGTCCTCTCAGTCCCCTTTTTCTCTTCCATCTCTCCCTCTGTTTCTCTACCTCTCCTTCTCCATCTCATTCTCCCCACACCAAGCTGTGGAGAGGCAGATAAGGAGTTGATTTACCATCCAATTAAATGTGGCCATTGAAACATTGCTTCAAAAAAGCCTGTCGTTTTCACCCTGTGCTAATTGGCCTTTCTCTAGTAGCATGTGCGTGGACGTGTGAGTGCTTTTGTGTGTGTGTGTGTGTGTGTGTGTGTGTTTGTGTTTTTGTGTCTTTTGTGTGTATCTGTATGTTTTACTTAAGACCAGAAAATTCAGATAGTGGTTGTTCCCCACTTTAAAAAGGGTCACTTTAAGTTTAAACTAAGTTGTTTGCAGATGTTTTTGTGTCCTCTGGTATAGCATGGTGCTACACATGCTTTCTTTCCTTGTCTTTCTAAACATTCAACCATCCAAATAAGCCATGGTATACATATTGGTTTTAAAATATTGTCAAATATCCAATTATTATTATTTTATTATATTAACACTAAATCACTACACATGTAAGGGGTCACAAACCCATAGAGTAAAAACCCAACCCTGCAGTTCTTTAGAGGCAAAAACGCCAGCTTTTTTTGTTAGACTAAAACAGAGCTAAAAGTAGTGTAAATATTGAACTTACATTTGTCACATGGCAGAAACATTACTTTAATTTAATTCCAGTGTTGCTCTGCTAGATGTGAAAATAGGCAACTGTTTGCTAACATGCAATAACACGGTGCGTCGGAGTGTGCGTCTGAAAAAACAGCAAAGCCTCTTTTCTAACCAGAGTATTTGATATTCACACACACACATAGTACTAATAGTCTACCTTTCCCCATCACTTTATTTCTCTGGCACACATGCTGAAAAGAGAGTTTTTATAGAATTTTAATAAATCCATGAGAAAGCGTCCTCTAAACTCATTTATCAAACATTTAACAGTGACTTAGCCATTAAAGGGGTGAGAGAGGGATAGAGGAGAATAGATTGAAGAAGAGGAGCTATGATCAATGCCACTGGACCATATAATTGCACCAGGAGCGGTTTAGCTGAAAACATTAGCCTTGTTTTCTGATGGATCACATCCTGGAGCAAGCCAGCCAAGCTAAACGCTTCAATCTGTATAAGTACGGCCACTAAAATGAACTAAAGTTTTCTAAACAATTGATAGGTTGATAAAATGGTTTGTTTCCACTTTTAAGAAAGAATAACTGGTAGCTATTAACTTTCTCAAAGTTCTTCAAGTCCCATTCCTCTCAAAATTATGATTTTTCTTCTTATTCCTACAGTCGGATGTTTGAGCTACACTGTGCAGAACGAGGTACGTGCAGAGTTTTCACATTCGTCTGCTGAAAGTGGAAAGTTTCTCTATGCTCACTGAAAATCTGATTTTAATCATTTGTGACATCACAAATGGTTTGGAAGATAATCCTTGACGTTTCAGCCTGGAAATTTGAACACACGCTAAGAATGGACTTCACAGCGACGCAAGAAACATTATTCCTATCAGACACATTATTGTTCAAAGCAGATACAGCATGTATATGTTTTAATACGTGTCTGGAGGGGTTCTTTAAGACCTAGTCTTTGCTTTGTTCTTTACTTTATAAACAGAAATTGAAACCAATGTTGCAATGTTGCACAAGCTTTTTCATGTTCGACATATCATTTTCTTCTCGATCAAGGCAGAATAATGATTTTTTTTTCACTCACCATCTGTACAGGAATACACAGGGTCACATGTTCATAAAAAGAACTACAGCACATAGTTTCCTCAGCAACAACAATAACTGGCACTACTGACCTTCCACTGAATATTTTTTCACCTAGTGCAGTATCAAGCGTGCCAAGACCAGCTCACTTTCACCCCATTACAGAATCTTTTCTAGCTGCTCTTCTCTGAAAAATACTTCAGATATGTGACAAGTGAAACCATCCTCTTCAAGAACCATTTGTCCCTGCTATTACATGGACATGTCACAATAATGTCACAACACTGGTTGGTGTGTGTTCCAAATCTCCCATCCTCAATGTATTGTGTTTCATTATTACACATGCATATTCCGTTATTCTGTTACATGACTGCTGTTGATTTGAGTGTAGTTTTTGTCAAACAAATATTTCTGTGATTCATAACAGCTTAACTGTCTCTGATTGAGCTAATGGCCCGACACTCCCACGCAGGTGTTTTTAATTATTCTGGCTAGTTAGACCTCTGCTCAGGTTGGGCAAAGCATCGCTAAAGATAATGTCATTACATCCCTGAACTAACTAAGGTGCAACAAAACAACAGGTGAGTAAGACTGATGCCATTTAAGCACATGGCTCTACAGTGCAAGTATTTTACTAGAAAAAAATAAAATATGTGTAATTAGTACTCAGCACCATGTAGACCCTTTTTCTTGATTTAATGAATGAAACCAACCCACAAAAATGAAACACCTGTAACTGAATTAATATTATACTAGCAAGAAGTTATACAAAATACTATTATATGAAATTATGGATAGGGTCTCAATTGCTAGTTTCAAGTCTTTTTCAATACAGCCTCATGTTCCTTTAGTAAATGATGGTCCTGTTAAGAGGAAAATAGACAATAAAACAGGGCATGCTTTAGGGCAAGGCTAACTTGTGATTGAAGTCACTACAACAGTGTTTTCTTCTAAGAACTTTGCCCCTTTCACAGTGGTTTTCAGTTTGTGAAAGTTAATTGTAACATTTTGTTTGTGTAAAAATATTTCTTTCAGCGGTCGGTTGTTCTAAAAGACATCCGAGGTGTCAGCTGCTCAAAATGAGCATCCCAACTAATATCACAGTCAACATGAATCACAGGTGCACCTTACTGACCAAGCTAGCCAGCTGTCCACTCTCGTCTGAATATGCTCACGACTGGTTCAAAAAACCAAGATGGCGACAGCAAACATGTCAAACATTAGGCTTCAAAACGGCAGTCCACAAACCAATGGGTGATGTCACTGTGACTACATCCACTATTTTAATACAGTCTATAATATACATGTGTTAAAATTCAATTTTAACTTTGTGAGTCCAATATTGATGAAATTCTGTGTAGCTGAAACATAAAAAGACAAATCTCTAAATCATCTCATATCGATTGGAGATTGTAGTCTGAACTTGGAAACTTACACTAGATTTTACTAGCTTATGTAAATAACTTACTGCTGGACTGCATTTTTCAGTTACCTTTATGCTAAAATAAATTATACTTTGTTAGACTTTGTTGTTTCAACCCATGAGGAGTCCTTATGTTAACTTTGGGCTTGCAGCTGTTTCACTAACTTCTCCAATGCAATCTCTCACTGGGCAATTCTTCTACTACCACTAATAGCTAATAGCATCCACTAACAGAGCCTATGAGTCAATCATATCCACGATACCCACTAACAGTCTTTGGACTCACCACTGGGGTTTATGAGACAAGGTGTTCATTAAAAGCTGCAAAAACAAAAACACCAAACAAACAACAATATCAGATCTATATGTCCTCATCAAGACAGAGTAAAGTTATGTTCCAAGACTGGATTTTCAGTTATTTGAGTTATTACATTATGTAATAATTTGTCAATTAGGATTTTGAATGACCATTTCTTACTCTTGCAACAGAACCTGGATGTTCCAGTGTCACTTCGGCCCTATATTTCCTGAATAGTTTTGCAAAAAAAAGTTGTTGTTTTATCACATGTTGTAAAACAGCCAATGCAACCTGTGGGCATAATAATATATAATAATATTTAGAAAATGTATTTAAATGTTACTGAGATCAACAATACTGCTTGAACCACTTGTGCAGCAGCAGCAGCACCGTGGAGTTAATGCTGTGGATGACATCTATATTATACGACAAGGGGAGGGAGATTCACTACTATGATTAATTGCGAACAGAACTCCTCCTACATACACTCTATCTCTTTCTCTCCCTGCACTTAAACACACACATTCAGTGGCAAAGAAAACCCTCTTTATAAATATACACAACACATACACATACCTATATTAATGGAAAGAAAAGAGCTTTATATAGTCACACACACACCTCATTTTTAATTGGAAAAAAAGAGAATGATTGACAGGTGTGTGAGTGTGCGTGTGTGTGTGTACAGAGGCAATATTCAAGCTGAGTATATTTGATTTGTTCGGTTGGCAGGATGTGTTTTGAGTGTGCGTGTGTTTGTGTTTGCTGTGTGTGTGGTCTGTCTGTGTGTGGTTCTCAGCATGACGCCTGTGTACCAACTAAATAAGTGCCTCTTGAGAGGGGGGGACGACGGGTGGAAGGCGGAGGGGTCCTCAGCAGTACAATAGGGTATCGAATGTGTCTGTGTTTGAGTGTGTGTGTCTGTTCCTCTATACATTTCTATAAACATAATTCCCAGAGGACTAAATAAATCCCTTTTGTCCACATAATCAATGGCATTATTTCAACAAAGTCATTATTTATTACTTTTTATGTAGAAGAAAAACAAAGGAACACAGTTTGGGTCATGAAAACATTAGCAGCATGGTAGATCCCTTTAGCATGCAAAACAGACCACTAAATACCTTTTCAAATTCAAAAAAGCATTTTCTTTAATGATGCTACCTGCACATCAGTTGGGCTCCACTAGCATTTTGCTACCAATTAAAAATTTTGCCACCAGTATTGCTGGAGGTTTTGTCTCTTCTGATATAGTGTATTCCCCTTGAAACGTCTAATCTTCAACAGAAGACAAAGACAAAGCAGCTTTTTTAAATCAGGACGTATCAAATGTTTTATTTAGAGGATAATCCAGCAGCAGACGACAAGCTGTTGGCTCATCGTCTTTCTAAAAATCTGCTCCTCGTTAGCATGTGGCTAATGAGCAACCCGTTAACACCTGGCTAGTTAGTCGGTAAATTACAAGCCACTTGGTCAAATTGTAAAACTGAAAGTAACACGTAGAAATGCTTTTAGCTTTTAGAAACTTTATTTAGTCAGGTAGTCTCACTCTTATGCAGGAGAGACTTGGGTACAGTAGAGGAAATAGAACAGAGATGTAACACACAACTAACACAGCCAGTCACACCCAAGAACTCAGAATCAGAAACAGTCACACACATCTAAAGAGCAGCCCTCATGTTAACAAAGTAGACCAGTTAGCTTTTAAAAAGTTAGAAAATGAAAACTTATGAAACTACTTTGTGAAGGTAAGATCCTGGGGAGAAGGAATAGACTGCACTAACAGTATGGCTGGCAAGTCTGTTCTGATGATCAACTTGAAGAATAAGTTATAGTTTGTGTGTCTTGGTCCCACACTGATATCTTTACTCTCCTCTTTTCTCTCTGCACTGTCTGTTAGAAATACCAGAAAACGTGTTAAAGAACAAGCTACATCTGCGCAGGTTACCCAGCAGAGATGTCTCAGCGCCATCGCAGGTGCCAGTGTTGGCCCTCAGCCCGGACGCTGACAACCACGGAGCTATGAAATGAGGTGAGACCTCCTGTATGTGACTTCACAGGTAAGCTGTGTGTGTTTGCACCGCAGCCAAAAGCACTGCTGCAGTATTTCACACCACGGTGGTGCAGACATTGTCATTCAAAGCCACGGCTCTTTCCTTCACCAGTGGGATGTAGCTCCTGAAAGTTAGATATTTGTATCTGTGTCTGACTTTGTGAGCGTTCCTCTTTCACCTGAGTGCTTATTTAAGTGCTTCCTTTCTCTGTTTCTTCTGTTTATTCCAAACACATTGGTCCCTCTGTGCTAAAAATGTGTCATTACTTCACCAGATAAAATGAACACTTCTCTCTCTTAACCTCCCTCCTAGACGCAGAGTTTACTACCTCATCAGTCTGGCCCTGCTCTCCTATTTTTTCTCTTTCCTTCTCTTTATCTCCCCCACTTTCCTTTCTTCCCCCTCTCTTACTCATCGCCCCTTCTTCCTTTCCTTCCTCTCTATGCAGTTTAAGTCTAAATCAGGGGATTTGGGGGTGTTAAGAGCTAAGGTGTAAAACACCGGCTGGTTCTCTGTAAGCTCCTAAGAGGAGAAAATAATCCAACACAAAGTCTTTTTCTCAACAGCAGCTCTCCTCCCCCTCCTCACCCTATTAGCCTCCTCTCCTCAATGGAAAATAAGGGTCAGAGACCAAACTGTTATAATAAATAAACAGATGATTTGGTGCCTGGAGTCTAATAATTTATCACATAGACCAAATAACACGGTCTTGTTGTCATCAGTCACGGTTGTTTGACCGGGTTTGTACGTGTCTGTTTGTTCCTGTATTAATGTCCATTTAAATCATCAGTGATGCAGCCGGCTGCACACACGACTAACAATGAAGCATTTGTTCTGATTGCACCCTGCCTTTTGTTCAATCAACCAATCACGCTTCATGTTTATTGATACCCGAGCATTTCCATGAATCTCAGGCTTTGCGCTAAAAAATGAGGTTCATCTCTCGCTGCCAGACTCCCTTAATATCAAGGAACAATATACAAAACTGAAAAATGCAACAACAACAACAAAAAAAAAACTGGCAGAGGAAGACTGAGGGAGCCATTTAATCGTCTATCTTCCATGTAATCTCCCGATGCATTCTCCCATGCAGTCTCCCCCTAGAAGTTAATAAAAAACAGAAAAAGAACAGAAAATGTTGTTTCCTCTCATTTTCCTCCCCGGTCATATCTGTCCTCCCTCTCTCTTTGCTTCTCTCTGCCTCTCTCGCCCATCTCTCTCATCTTCCTCCTCTCACTTCCATCCTTCTCCCTCTCTCTCTTTTTTATATTCATAGGATTTTAAAATGTCTGTAATGGCCCTGGTAGATCAAAACACTCCTTCTCCCACTGTGTGTGTGTGTGTGTGTGTGTCTTTATGTTTGTGTGTGTGTGTGTGTGTGTGTGTGAGTGTGTGATTTGCATATCGTGGCTATGCTCTGATTGGCAAACTGGCAACGCAGAGCC
>JAPMOB010245792.1:0-50198 GCA_029875015.1 Lepomis gibbosus
GAGGGGTATGTTGCTGTAATAGGTTGGAGATGTAAGAGGGAGTTTGACCTTGTAATGCTCTAAAAGAAAGGACCAAGATTTTAAAATGAATTCTAAAATGAACTAGCAGCCAGTGAAGGGATGATAGGACTGGAGTAATGTGCACTCTTCTGCTTGTATGTGTTAAGAGTCTATCAGCTGAGTGCTGGACAGCTTGGAGGCGACTGAGTTCTTTATTAGGCCTACTCATGCATGTAAAAACTATTAGAATAATCTAAACAGGAGGATACGAAGGTATGGATGATCATCTCTAATTCTATCTTTGACACCAGCGATCTTAGCTTGGATATGTTCCTTAGTTGGAAGAAGCAGTTTTTAATTAGTTGGTTGGAATGATGCACTAGGGGCATTTCTGAGTCAAAGACAACACATAGGTTCCTAAGGCTCGGTTAAATCTATCTGTCTATCTATCTATCTGAGCAGGCTAACTTCCAGTTCCTTTGGTCCACGTCGCCCCGACAGGTAGTTACATCTCTGAGGAGGTGCACGTCAGGCTAAGGTGTCGGCTACGGCATGTGCGATGCGGTTTTTTTTAGTGTTTACTCACTAGCCTACTTAAATCTGCTCTCTTTGCCTTCAGTTCTAATATTCCTACACAAGCACGAAAATACACCTCTGCTGCAAACACAGCGGCCTGCCCTAACGTTACCTCTTTCTTTCTCTCTCCCTGTATTTGTCGGCCCTGTTGACTTTCTCCATCAGCAGTTTTTATGCTGATGGAGAAATGTTTTATAAATTGGCCTAAATGACACAGCACTCGCGATTTCCACCCGCAATTCCGTTTTCGGTCGCAGGTGCACGGAGAAGGCTTATTGATGAGGAAGCCTATAGAAATTGAAACAAACGCTGTACAGTTATCGCGTGCACCGGCGTGTTCACTGCTCTACCTGGTCTGTGGTTGTAAAGTATCCACCGTGTCTGCGTCTTACAACATAATAGACGGCCTCTCTCTCTCAGTGTTTCTCCGCAAGATGCTTAAATGGGTCGCCAAATATAGGCTACTTGGGTGGCCTGGAGTTTATAGATGGACAGCTAGCTTTTACAGTAACCGCTAACTCCTGCTATTTTAAAATACATTTAATTAATTATAAGTTAAGTTCTGTGTGTGTAGCATTGATGAATTACAAACTTTTATTTCCTTATAGAACCGTGTATTGTATAATGATAAATAAACTACCTTGAATCTTAAGTGTAGCTGCTGTTAGCTAGCTTACTCTGCCTGAACTGGCAACTTGAGCACCCCCGTGTTAGCACAGGAGCTTTGGACCACAGAGGGGAGAAGGATTTCAGGCATTAAGAAATTAACTAACTTTCCTTCACAACCAAAACAGGACTTTCTGCGAGACTAACAGAACAACCTCCAAAAACTTGATGAGTAGTCCCGAGAAGAGCAAAGTCGCTGGAGAAAACGCTATGAGCAGATTGGTCGAATAACAGACACAGACTGCGTGGGTGGATGGGTGTGTCCATGTCCTTTGTGGGTGTGCTGTGCCTGTAGCAGAACATGAGTAGATGAGATCAGCTAGGCAGGAAAGTAGTATTCAGAGCAGTATGAAGACTGAGCTTTCTGCTCACAGTGGATTACTTTTACATGTTTACCTCATAATTTGAAAATTTCAGACATGTATAATATGAACATCTGAGATTGTAATATCATATACATGAGAGAAAATAAGAGAAAGCATAATAGGTTCCCTTTAAGAGCCAGGTTGTGACAACAATGCAATAGTTTTCTAAGAATACATCTGAACATACAATGCCAGGGGGCTTTTCCAAGCTGTGAGAGAATGCAACAACAGCCAATTAAGCAAGAACAAGCTATGGCAATCTTTTACTGTGAGATTTCACCATGTGAAATCAGACAAACGTACATAGCAATGACATGGCCAACAACAGAGAAAACAAAAAACATACTTAGAAGGGTAGAATTTGTAGTTTTTGTTGTTTGGCAGGGCTGGAATAACCCCACTGAGCCATAATTCTGATGAATGGGAGGTTATCATCATACAGCATTCTCAGTCCGAGCCTATATATAGTACCCACTGATTTGTTTTTCATCCTCATCAATGACCGAATCACGGCAGTTATTGAAAGGCGATGACTGTTTTTCGATGCCACTCAGCTGCCGCTAAATGAGTAATTTAGACATTGATAGAACAGACATTTTTGCTCTCTCCGCCAGCCTTCTATCCTTCCCTCACGTACACCCCCTGTTGGTCCTGTGAGGTCTGGGTAAGCGAGTGCTAAATTGCCAGAAACACCCAAACCTGGTCGAAACAGATGGGCACAATCAGGCTTTAATTTTCAAAAAGCCAGACATGGATACATAGACTGATTGGACATGTTAGCGTGCTTACCCCATACTTTCATGCTGCATTGGGAGCTGTTACATAAAATGTTCCCATGTCCTCAAGTGTCATCAAATGGAGAATTGTCTTTCAGGGGAGGGGGGCGACCAATGGCTCAGAGGCTGACATTTTGCCCTGCTGACTTTTGATGGAGCTCGATAGAACAGAGCAGCATATCAATTAGCCATTAAGGGTTTGCTCAGGTATGTGAGGGATCAGAGAAACCAATAATAGCCTCAGGAGGAAAAAGAAGAGGCTGAGTAGATTCCAGATCGATGGAGGTCTCATCTAGGGGCTTGCTCCATGTCAGGAAGGGCACATAAGGTGGATAAATTATGTGACCTTTGAACTGTAGGTACAGACCGAGGGAATTATCCTAATGAAGACCTCAGACCTTCAGTAATTTAACTTGTTCTGATTTCTTGTGGACGTTTGAGACCTATACATTGAAGGTAGAAAAATAGACTTGCCACACAGCAGGTTAGACCCAGTGAGATAAAAAATATCCATCCTTCCATTTGTGAGGTGCGTATCTTTTTCACAGTGAAATACTAAAAGAACACAGTAAAATAACACAACCAATACACAACCAATCTTTAGTTGCAACCTATTTAAAACTAAAATCCACATTTAAGCCCTTTCTGTTGAAATGCAATCTATTTATTCATTTAAAAACATTACCACTACCAGACTAAGATGTTTCCAAAACAAAGCAAAGATACTTGCTCACTGAGTCAACCACAAGAAACTTCATTATACATTTAAAAAGCCTTTGTGACATTTGTTTAGGCTTTCCAGTAAGTCTTTTTACACCGAATGGCTACTAAATATATTTTAGACATGTTCCATCAAGTCAAACTGGAAACTGGAACAAACTGTTTTGACCTGATTTTTATTGTTCCATGTACGGATATTTGTATATATACATATATTTTTCTGATTACTTTATGAAAAGATAATGCAGTAGACATATTACCATAATCTGTTCTTGAGCAAACGGAAGAAGCACTGTGCAATATTATGCAGTAAGCACTTTTCATTAAAATAAATACTCATGATAAATATGATATATTAGAACACACTGGAATACAATGTATTTGAGTAAAACTGTTCAAGACTTATGAACTCTATGGACTTTATTTATGGGTTGAAACATTTATTGTGTCTTCAATTCCATTAGATTAGACTCCATCTGCTTAGGAAAGTGATTTGAAATGAGTGAAAGCTCCAGAGAAGCTACTAAATGGACCTTGTAGTAAGACAGTTATGTCAACTAATGGTTCCAAGGTCAAGAATGGACATTCAGTCTAAATGTTCAGTCTGAAAGACTTCTTCCTACACCTTCTCAATTTGGTTTGCTGTAATTATTCTATCTTACACTGGTGTATCTATTAAATACAGAGGTGCAAGAAGTCTGCATGGATGGATTAATTGTTGGTATGGAAGCACTTGATTTACAATGGTAAAATCATTACTTTATGGAAGCACAACCATAAATGTATCTGAGCTCTCAGCTACCATCTCAAACAGCAAATTAAAAAGCTTGAAAAGCTGCCAAAAATGTGTAAAAAAAAACGTGTAAAAGTATAAAAACTTCCACTGGACATTATAACCATGTAGCAGGTTTGTCCAAACTGAAAATGTTTGTTCACTGCTGTGAGGCACGTGCACAGCTGTTCAGTATATTGCCTGCATGTATACTATGTGATTAAACATATGACATTCTAATAAATCTATACAATCCTCTCACTCTTCTCGCACACATAACAGCACTGAAAGAGTCAAATCAGGGTTATGGGGGTCTTAAGTCCCACATCTCATTCGTTCTGCCACCCACTGTGGTAAAACTCTACTTAATACATTTTTTTCCAGTCCATAAAACCCTAACTCAAGCACCTTTAAAATCACCAGCGTGCCCTCCTCTCCTGTCTTCAGTGAACCAGTGAGTGGGTGCCACACTAGCCTCCTATCCCCACCTCTGCAGATAAACTCTTTCAGGTCCTCAGGAATAAACAGGAACACCCCCATCTTACCACTCTATCAAACCACTGTCCCATATACCATTCAACCACAGATGGCTCGGACTAGCCTGTTTGTGTGTGTGTGTACGCATGTGTGGCAGAAGTCGAATGGAAGTCTTCTCCGGCAAGATGAGCTCCAGTGATTACAGGCTGAGACAGTTTTCTAATTATTCTGTCAAACATCAATCCTGTGGGCTGATGCAGGCCGTCCTGTGGCCTGATGGACAATGTAATCACTGCTCAAACCCCCTCCCACCTCGACTCCTCTACCCATTTTACCACTCTCACCACTCGTTTCCTCCCTCTCTCCTCAGCCTCTGCACTCCCTTTCATTTTCCTTACTTTATCGCTCTTTTTCAACACAACTCCTTCACTCACCTCCTCATCTCCTTTCTCTACACACTATTTCAACCTTGCCCATGCTTGCTACTAAAAAAAAAACACTCTGGATCTAAAAAAAAAAAGTAGGAATAAGGAAGCAATCACACACTGCGCAAAAGGCAAGTCTGGGGGACAAAAGTAAGTACTAACAGGGGGGAAGGATCAAATTCAAGTCAAGCTGCTCCAGTTTATAGACTGAATCTTACTAAGTGATGGCGCCTTCCTATTATGAGACACTAGTAATTGGGCAACATTTATGGCAACTAAAGAAAAAAATAAAATCAACCCACTCTCAGCTTCACGCTACAAGCTGTTATTTCAAGAGTTCGTGTTGCATACAAACATGGCATTTTAACACCGTTTTTAATAATAAATCCTGGCTGTTGTTTTGTTTGGTTAATATGATGTCTGTGCTACTTACAATTGGCAAAAGATGGTGAAGAAGAAACGCCAATCTGTCCAGTCATTTTGTTTTGAAAAGAATTAGGAGTGGGTTGTGTCTTCTACTGTTTATAGAAGACCAACAAACTGTTTCCTCAACATAAATGATCTATGTGATTGCTTCAAATCATTGTCAGACAGGCAGCTAGCTGGTAGCTCAGTAGTTGTCAAGTATAAATGACAGACATTTATCAGTTAAACCCTAACTATGGATTCCACTGTGCACGGCTCCGTCACGATCCAGATGCGAACATTCTGGACAGTGAACCAGATGTGCCGCAGTGCATTTCACAACATTCTGGAAGCATCTCAATGCTCTGCGGAGAATACGCGGTGAGTATTTTATATGGAAGCTGCATCACGCTGCACAGAGCATATTGAACTGGGCAAGAAGTCACAGAAACAGCATTGAGAATACAGTCCATCTCAAAATAAAATCCTGTGCAGAGTCCTGATCGTATGAACAAAAAACAGACAAAAAAAGAAACCATTTGACTACGCAGCCTTCTTACCTATGATAGAAGCACAAAAATCAAGAACAAATTACCAAATCAACAAATCTGAGCAAGTCAGCAAAACGCTCTGCTTCTGAAACACTTCCTATGGGGTATGAGGCAGAGGAGAGGACGGAACAAAACTGGATTGCAGATGTGACGTTATTGAGCCAGGCATGGAATCCATGTATCAGGCATCATACCATCGTTTTAGGCTTATCACCTTAAAAGATCTGACTCTGGACTCAATCCTAAAGCCCGTTAGATCAAGCAGCTCCAGAGAAGAGCACTCTTCTACCTACTGATGAGACAACTAGTAGCCTCATTAGCATAAGTAGGGTTGTCTTACATAAAGATTTATGAGGCAGCTCTCATCAAAACTCCGATGGGTGTCTTCATGGTAAACACTATTTTTTAGCAAATGTTGCACTTTGTGGATTTTTGTAACTTGTAACTGCAATTGTGGCATTACAGTGATGTGGTGACACATTATCAGCAGAGTGCACCGGGAAAGATGTTGTCAAAACTTCTAGAGAGGAAGAAGAGCTGTATGTTTGGCTGGACTGGTAGCGCTTTCAAAACGAACAGGTACAACAGTGTTTCCACTGGTAACATCTTTGCTATAACTAGTCAAGCAATATTTGTCACTAATCCTTAAAGAAGACAAAAATGCACTCCCCTGCCATTTAATGTTTTAATCATAGACTGTATGGTTTTAATATAGTCTTATATCACATATATAACACTTGTTTAAAAATGAATTAAAATTTAAAAACTGTTCGCAGTTGGCATTTGTGAACACTGCTCTATGGGCCTCTACATGTGTGACTGAATGCCGTCTTGTACAGCAACTAACAATCCAGTGTCCATTTGCTTATACCGCTGAAATGTAAGGAAATAAAGTTTTGCAAAAGTCTAATCGACTCTTTCCCCACTTTTTCGAATACAAAAGTTCAAACAGACATCTCTAGAACATGATACTGTTTTACAATACTTACATCTGAGAACATGACTGCGACATACACTATTAAAACCAAATCATTTAAATTAGGATTTAAAAATTAACCATGGCATGTGAGATGCTCCAGTAAGAACAAATATAACTGGGACTGCTACAGAAAATTGCAGATGAACATTTAATATACAGGAATTTAAATAAACTACACTGCAAGAGGGCACCTGATTATATCTGATTTGATTGTAATCACCTTGCTGTTTGTACGACTGGCACCTCATTTTGAGCATAGATGGCTGAAGAGAGCCAGGAGAGGGGGAGCGAGAGGGAATGACATGCAAAGGGTTGGACTTAAACAAATGCAGGCCTATAATTTCATGTATAAGAAATAATCACAACTGAATTAGCAATATTGCGATACTGGTGCAATTTGTCCTGTGCGTTCAACCAGTGAAAACACTTAAAATATGAACCTTCAATGTGAGAACACACGAGGAGATTGAACTCACACTAATTTTAATATTGTATAAATTGCAACTCTAACGGAGACTACATAAGAAAGACCTGGACGTGTTCTTCAGATAGCTATTAGGATTTTATCAGCTGAAAGGAAGGACTTTCACACTGCCGTTGTCAATGACAGAAACTGAATCAAATTATCTGGATATGGAATCTTTAATCCAAGAGATGAATTACATTATTCAGGAATTTCTGTAATTGCTATACATTTTTAGACTAACCAAATTATTTACTAAGGTACACTGAAAGCAGACATCCTTGATGTCTTAACACAATGTCTTGCAGCCACCTCACTAGGCAGGAGTTGTCTCTTGCACTTTCTGTGGGGTGGTTAGCATAACCTAGGGCAGAGCCTCGCAGTTCCAACATTCGTGACTTTATAGGGTTTTTAAGTGGGCACCCCCCTCGTCTGTGTTTCATTGATTACTCCACGACACCTCAGAAGGGCTCGACAGTAGAACCAGCGTCCTGGAACCACCCCCTTAGGTGTTACCATTCAGGTCTGCCCTCTCTCTCCTCTGCGAGCCTGGGTGGGCCACTCCGAAGGTTTGTAGGTGTTGGTAGGACATCATAAATGGAACAGAGCAGGAACTTAATCCGATGCTCCTCCATCTTCCAGATGTTCTTCCATCCTAGAGATCTCCCTCGCACGCTGTTCCCTCTGCACCATTCCACTCCGCTCTATCGACTTGCTCTGGTGATGCAGCCAAGGCCCATCCTTCCCTGGTTGACCATCCCCTCGACATCAGCGTGCCCTAGTCGCCCCTCCGCTTCTCTCAGTGCACAGCTTGCTCTCCACTTTCATCCTGTCTGAATGCTTATGTCTTTCCGCCAGACAACCTCATCCTCAATGTCATCGCTTTCCAGACTTTTGATGTCTTATACTCCTCCACGATTTACATAAGTGGCAGCTGCAGCTTGCTCCCAGAGCTTTACAAGCTAACTTTTATGTACCAACAGCCATTTTCTCAGAAAGTTGTTGATTTTCCTTTCCAAAGCCTCTTGACAAGGAGACCTCAAACACAAGCAGTGGCCACAGGAGTCTCCGAAGTACTCCATGTTGGTACTCCCATGCCTTGTATTTCCCAGGAAGGCCACTCTTCTCTAGGGCTCTCAGCCACATATCCGCTTGATTGAGCATCTCCTTCACGCTCTCCTTGTTATTCAGCTCTGTACTACTTCCCCAGCCTCTTTATTGGTTTCTTGATAACAGATGGAATGGTCTCGTCGCCTATCTAAAATCTAAAGCGATCCTGGACACGTTCCCGCTTCAAAACTAGGCTCCTGGATTTAGCTGGTGTAAACTCCATTCTGACTGCCTTTGTGAGTTCTACCAGATCTTCCAGAATCCATCTACCTTCTTGGCCTGACCTTTCTTTAATTGTCAGATCATCCATAACGGCCCTAATCGGAGATGGTGGATTCCACTTGCAAGTACCGCTCACCGCTTCGGCCGCTCTCCTGACTTAACAAGCAGACTTATTGCAGCTGCAAACAAAATCACAAAGATGGTAGAGCCAGTGACTATACCTACCTCCAATCAGGAGGGATTTTATGTCCCCGGAATTTTCCGGGGACATAGTAGGCCTTGAATGTAGCTTCAACCATCTTGTGTGGAAGAGTCCCGTAGGCATTAGTGAACTTGAACTCTTGAATGTCATAGGCTTGGTTTTCACACCAACTCCTCACTATGTGCAACCGTATTTACAAGAAAATCCCATCTTGTCATCCCAGTCCATTTGCAGGAAAATACCAACATGGCAGCACTGCTATTTATCAGTTACTTTCTGTTCTCTGTCAAATCTCTTATCTATCCACTCCAATATATATGCCTAAAGTATGGGGAGTGATTCCCCCACCGTAAGGGTATGTAGATACTTACCCTGCCACATCTTACAGTTTACCTAAAAGAAACCTAGGCAGGTATGGCATTAATTAAACTTACTTCCCTTAAGAGAACCAAAATTACAATATAACCATCTGAAAGTTTACTGTTCCCTCTTGATCAAATGAAACCATATCAAAATTGGAGTGAAGTGGGTATCAAAATTGAAACTTGAACTTCTTCAACAAGAGCTTCCACCAGGATCCATTAAGAATCCATTACAGTGAAACAGCATTTTTTTCAATGGGTCCACTAGTCCCTATTTTGATCCTCACAAGTCTGAGGCAGCTATTTACCTTTATCAAAAAATAACTGATAATTCAGAGTACCGATATTGTGTGTTATAGTGATTAAATTAATTCTGAGATTAAATGTTTTCCGAGGTTGTTGTCTTGGCAACCAAACCTCTAGGAAGCAACTGTCATAACTCCCATAACCACACAAGAATGGAGGGGATGCAAGGAAAAGACTATAAATGTTAAGCTGTCTCAACCTGGGTCAATACATTTCAGCAAATGAAGCAAAGAAAGATCCAGCTTTCTCTGTCCTTTCAAAAGAATTTTTGTTTTTTTTTGTTTGGTATAATTTTCTAACTGCAATTTTCAAGTATTCAATGTAACCTGTCAATTTGTATTGTGCTGAAAATTTGGAATTTTGCAAATGTGTAAAATGTCTCTCTAAATAAATGATTCTACAAGCTACTTGTGCTGCATAACAATTTTCTTCCTTCCTTTGGATCTCTTGTCCATCTGTATCCTCCTCTGGCAGTAGCAGATATCGACTAAGATAACAGTGTAGGAGACCCGTGTTGTAGATTGCCTTTGCTGCTTAGTGAACAAGTGTCGGTTTGGACAGCGTATTAGAGACTCAACTGGATAATACAATCTGATACCAAATTATTCCCATCGACTATCTCTTATCAGGAATGCAGGGACAACAATTTCTGGATAAGGGAAATGCAAGGTGGTACATAATTGTTGAACACAGTTAATGCAGAAATATTAACTCTTGCTAAATTAATACACATTTATAATTCTGTAAATGCATAGTCTGTTTTGTACAGTCAGACAGTTAATATGTTTGTTTTAAAAATTCAAAACCATTCTCCTTCTTTTGTCTGCAGCATATGTGTAATGTTAATACAGTATGTGTCTGCTTTGGTATATGTGGGTATGCTGTGAGTGCTTTGTCTTCACACAGAATACACTGCTTTCTATCCTGACCCTCAGCACAGAAAATAAACTACAGAGGCAATTCCTCTCGAGATACGGTGAGGCGAACGTTTCATGTGAGCCTCAACATCTTTCCATTACGCTTGACAATAAAGAAGTGTGCGGATCAGACAAGAGGCTCGCATCAAATCAGGCCTGGAAAAGCCAATTATGCTGACAATAAGCTCACGCTGTACTGCTGCCGGCATGTTTTGCCGTACAAAGCAACAAATACCTGAAACACAACCAGTGGGGAGGAGGGGCACTGAGGAGAGACATTTAAAAAGACATTTGTGAATGCTTACTCATTACGCTATACAGTTAGTAGAAAAGAAGCCATATTTGAGGAGTTAGTGTCTTTATTTGAGTATTTGAGTATTTGTTTGCTGTCTATTGAATATTATGCAATATTCTGCTAATTCAAGTGAGAAAAACTCAATTTCATCATGTTTAAGAGTAAGAAAAGATGTTGAAACATTGGATTAAACAAAACACTACTGCTGCCCTTGCAAGTGTCATACTAGGGATGTTTTGGAGGTGCAAAGCAAAGAGGAGCTGGTGGAGAGGAGCCAGTGTCTCAACCCATGAACCTCCCCGAAACCCAGGGGGCTGCAACAACAGAGAGTGCAGAAGGGCTGCTGGATGTGAGAGCTAGGTCTGACTAAAATCAGAAGGTTAATGTGAGTCGTTAGGAGCCTAGGGCCCTGTTGGAACAAGCACAAGCTTCAGGAGCCCGGGCAAAAGCATATTATGTATGGATGAATGCATACACAGATACTAAGTGGTGCAGATTAAATATGCTCACATAGCAGCTACAGATCAACACACACAACACAACATGATCCAACCTATCCTTATTGCTCTTTGGAAAATAGCATGCTGACTTTAATCTCTAGTCGAAGTGTCCATCTCTACCCGAGTGTCCATGATTGGATCGGGCACCTCTTTTGTCACTATGAAAATCTGTAAATACATTTTGTGTAATATTTAATGCTATCTGTTCTGTCATTCTATTATTTCCCATCGAAGATACTCGTACAATAAATTTCTTGTTTGCCTATTTTGGATGCCTTTTAAATCAGATTTTTTTTTTTAAATCACGCAAAAAAAGAGAGAGAGGTCAGATCACACAGTGACGCCTGAAGCATATGAGTTTTGTGCACACCACAAGACCTAATGTTACGGTGATTCGAATTAGAATACCCTCAAGGAAGACACTGGTAAAATGTCAAAAAGACAATCAGATTGGTTGAATTTGTTGAACTAAGCATGCTAAAGTTGTTTTGGCAGATCAGCAGGGTGGACATAAGAGCAGCACAGCAAGGAGTAAACTAAGAAGCAGGGAAATGAAGACCGAGACCTCTATGGATGTTTTGTGGGCTGTTTTGGACAAATAAACAGTAAAGTAAGCACACATTTTTAATATTAATACGGTCAGCTTTGTAGTGTTGATGACTGATTAGGAGGGTGATGATGAGTATGATAATGATGATGACTCAGGCCATTGCATGCCCTATATATAGGCCTACTGGTGGTGCTTTCTGGTCTAAATATTTTGGGATATGACTACTGTAAGTCACACAGCTTAGTGCTAGCGTTTTGTTGTGAAATGGTGAAATGAGTCTGGCAAAATTAGGGTTGCTTGAGAGACGCTGTCCTCAGTACTGATACAAAGTGGACAGACAGACGCCATGTAGTTTGGTTTCTTAGCATGCTTGCTTTTGGTTGTAAATTGTTGTAAATAGAACTTTCTAATTTCATTTCCCCCACTGTAGAAAGCCACAGACAGAAAGGAAATGATGGGGAAATGAAGGGTCTGTCAATGAGAGAGCGAGAAAGTGTGAGAGAGAAGCATAAACAGTGGTTTCTACATGTCTACTAGCTTTCCAAAACTCCAAAAAATAACCCTGCACACTTAAATATGCTATTGTGTTGGATTATTGGAAATGTAGGATCCAACGTTTGTGGAGCTCGACCTGTACTACGGACCAAAAGGCAGGATTTTCGGCCTCTGATGCTTTGATTCTGACAATTCTTTTTAGTCAATTATCCAACTTTATGAAAGTACAATACTAAAATCACCAGAGCACTCTTTTTACAAGGAAGTTGACAGGGGTATCAGCTATCATTAATCATACTTTCAATCCTCAACAGCCGATATGATGGAAAAAAGTGTCTGCTAATATAAGCAGGTATTACTGCATTAGCACCCTTTTGCATGTGCCTCCTGTGAATTGTGTATTTTACAGTGACTCATATTGCAGCTAATGATGTGAGGTGCACTTTGAACTTTTCTAGTCAAAGAGGGAAGGAAAATACACATTTCAACACTTTTTGCAGATTGTTAGTTTGTTGGCTTTCGTTTTTTACTCTGCTAATTAATTTACAGCAACATTAAACAGCTATCCCTGCAATTAACCCGTGTTTCAATGATGCAGGCTTAACCTCAACAAGCAACTTCAAAAATATCACCCTCATTAATAACCCTACAGAACAGGAAAGGGCACAGTGTTTATGGTGTCAGTACATGGCTCAGAGAGCAAGAATGATCTCATCAAATGGGTGTTTGAATGGCCTCACATAATCCCCCAGCATGTGCACACAGAAGCGCCAGGGGAGGATGAAATGAGGGAGGTCTAACAGTCACACGTCTGCCGCAATGTCTCTCAGCTCTGGACATGACTGTCTGTGATGGTGATACTCCCTCTAGTCTTGGAACACGGACAGATGGAGAGATGGAGAACTGGAATGGTGGCAAAGGGTGGTGCGATGACAGCAGATGGTTTGGATGGAAGGAACCTCCATTTATAATACAGAGGAGCGTAAAAAAGCAGTTTGCAAGGATAACACCGGCTAGCAACAGCATGCCACATTTAATATGAGGCGTTATCGTGGGTTACTGATCCATGCCGATGTTCAAATCATGTGTAAAGTGTAAACACAGCAGAACCGCAGCACTCATGGCATGATATTTATAGCTGGAGAGAATCATGGTTCAGTGACACTGCCAAGACAAGGGCTTAAGTTAATTTTAATTTATTCGCTGGATGTCTCTTGGTTAGCAGTAAGATGTGAAATACATGCAAATTGATGCAATGACCATTATGCAGTGTTCTACCAACGACCTGCCTCACTGCAGCAAGTAAAAAGTTAAAAGAGTAGAGTTACATGAAACCCAGAGTGATAATCACTACTGTCCACTACTACACTACGATCCAGATGTCCTAAACTGAACAGCACAAGATACGTTTCTATTTTCTCTATCATCAGGTGAGGAAGACACATCAGGCAGCTCCTATAGACGCACATGAGAATAAATGAAGCCCTTCTTTGCTATGCCCTTCCTCCGAGTGCTCGACTTCACAAGGTCGCTCAATCACACGCAGCTCCCCTCCCTGTGGCATCCAAAGGCCTTGTCTGATCGCGGGCTGGCTCCCCCTGGCCCCATGGTGTGAACCAGGTGCTGCGATGACAAAACGCTCCTGGCAGCAATAAGAGAACAGAGAGAGCAGAGCTCAATTAGCCCAAGCTCCAATCCCAGATCCTCTATTGATTTCCCACGGATGAGGAATGGCAGACAGGAGAAAGCTCAATCAGACATGCCCATGGGACCCGTGTGTGTGTGTGTGTTAGTGTGAGAAAGATAAAAGAATCAACAGGGGACGAATTGGTGCCATGACAAGGTGCTGGGATGAGGTGAATACATTAGCAATCCATAGTCTTTATGCATACAAGACGGTTAAGTAATAGTGCTGTCTACTGAGGGAGCAGTGGAAAATGACATGAGTCTTTAAAAGCATGCTGTGCTGTCCTAACCCAGATGACATGGCGAAGGAAACAGACAAGGCATTAGTTCCCTGAAGGGCAAATCAATCTGACACGTCATCAGCTGCATGCATCTCTGGACAATTCTTTCACTTCCTCAAATTAACCTTCACCAGAGGAATGAGAGGGAGAATGCATGGAGTCTACAACCCCACTTGTCTGTCATTTATGACTTGAACCTTCCTTCTTAGGTGCAAAATGTACATTTTTTTGCCAAAATTTATGACGCACGTATACATTTGTTATTTGGTCAATAACCAGAGTTTGGGTTCAAGAGTTTAGACGAGCAGGAATGTGTGTATAAATGTCAGTGGGAGAGAGCGGCGGCATGTGTGTGAAAGATGTTATACAGCCATTTACGTCAGAGGTGTGTAACTCTGGCCAAGCCCAAAGGGGCCCATGAAATTGGATTTATAAATTGATTAAAACGCAAAG
This sequence comes from Lepomis gibbosus, assembly GCA_029875015.1. Lineage (NCBI taxonomy): Eukaryota > Metazoa > Chordata > Actinopteri > Centrarchiformes > Centrarchidae > Lepomis > Lepomis gibbosus. The sequence goes on from JAPMOB010245792.1 coordinate 14,555, forward strand.
CATTAATTGTGTCTCAATTCATCTTACACACATGCCGAATCATTCTTGCTCGCCCAATCTCTGTGTGCCTCTCTCTTGCTCTTGCATGCTTTCTCTCTCTTTATCTCAAACAAGTCAAGGTAAATGTTCAAAAAAATCACATCAACGTCAAATGAAATTCCCATCCATATTAGAAACACCTGTTTACCAAGCCAGCTGGTGTCCAAGCCACGTTCAACCATGGTCCGTAGCAGCGTTGACCCGATTAATTTATTTCAACTGAAGCATTGTGTTATTTTCAAAGGGTTATTCATCTTTCAGGAGACAACAAACTTGCTTCTGGCACATTTTGTACTATGATTTAATACAATATGTGTAAGGCAAAAGTAACATCAAAGATTCAACATACAATATACATAGCAAATGTATCATAGCAACCTTCTCTAAAAAGCACAACATAACTACCAGTTACATTAGTAACTACCTCACAGCACATTCTGATTTAGACGAAATCACTTGACATGTCTGTGTAGCTCTTATGCAGCTATTTTCAAAGATGTGTGCACTTGTAGGTTGATTTAATTCAACTCTTTTCTTTCCTCTTCATTTAACACAGGTTCTGTAGGATTGAGTTTACGTCAGTTTGAGCTGTCCTTCGCATTCACTCTTTACAAATAGCTCTTTTTAAAAAGCTTTGCGCTGTGTTTTTTCAGGTCTGTTATCTTGAGCTGAAGAACTGAAATGCTCAGCTGGCCCAATTCCTGGTGGCATGGTACACTCACGAGGTAGGCCCTAACACACTTGTTTTTTGAGACTGCCGTACCCCTGGTTAAAGTGTAAATGGTCTGTACTTTTATAGCATCTTTCTAGTGTTTCCAACCGCTCAGAGCGCTTTTATACTTCCTACACAGAAACTGAGTTATAGGGTAAGGTGTCATCTGCCATCAGAAACAGAAATACACATTCATCAATCTGGGGTTCAGTATCTTGCTTCAATATACAGACTGGGGGACCAAGGGATCTAACCACGGACCTTTTGTTAGGTGGACAACCGCTCTCCCCCCTAAGCCACAGCCACCCCAAATCAAACTCCAAATCAAACAAAATGTTGATTGTGACACGTGGCAGCAAGGATCACTTTCGAAGAGGAACAGACAAGTGTGTTAAAATAAAAATAAAAATGTGCTAGACATGCCATGTCACGCATCAGGTACCATCAACATGTTTTTTGTTGAGATCTTTGTTATTACCTGCTGTTATTTGTATGCCCATATTTTTATATAGTATAAAAAGCTTTTCTTCAGAGACTACCCTCAAAACCACTCTACCAATCATCACTGCAACACAACAGACATGCACTTTAAAGAATAATCACTTAGTTCTGCGGTCCCTAAAGGCTTGTTCATACAATATATGGAACAGAAGGATACATGTGGTAAACAAAAACATAATACATCTCAAAGTAAAACTATTTCTTCCTGTTGACTGACATCATCTTTGAAAATAAAAAAGTAAAAAAAAACATATCGACAGCCAGCAATGCTGAACTCTGCTAAGAAATGGATGAGAGCTGTTCATGTGATATGTCCATCTGAGTTCACAGAGCAGAGGAGTTCACCCACTCAGTATCTGTCTACATGTGAATGCTTCACTTAAGGTGCTTTCAGACCAAAATCGAAGTGAGCGTCGGGGGGCGGTGCGTTTACATACAAGTTCAATGCAAAGACGCGGAGGGCTGCGATTTCCTGACGGGCGGTGCGAAGGGGCGCTCCCGGCGCCGGCGCTCCAGTTGAGAACTTTCAAATCGAGTGAGAAAGTCGCGTGACGCTGAGACGCAATTGCCTATCAGTGTGGAGATTATCCAGACATCACCGACGGCTTCAGAAAGGCCCAGTCAGAGCGGGGGTTTGAAATTCTGCTTGCCGGCGGTAATCTACTAAACTTGTGGGAGAAGTCGAAACAAAGCCGGGAGAAGCGATGCAGCTTGTCGACAAATAAACAACCATCGGACTGGATGATACTCTGACAACTAAGCCGTTTACTCGCTTGGAGGAGGAGGAGCTTGGAGTAAACTGCTTTTATTAAATTAGCTTTTTACTTTAGTTTTTGTTATTACAATGTTGACTTCACTTGAGCTTTTCAGCAGCTAGCTTCCATGCATATCCGGTTCCACTGTTGTTCTTAGCGGCGGTTGGCACCCAGAGCTCTGTTGGACCACTACTACATATTTATATTGAAATGCAACAAACTGGACATTACTTGGGGAAAAGAAAGCGAGAAAGTTGAACTACCTGGTGGGTTCAGAAAATATGTGTAATTTTATTCCAGTATCGTTGTTCTTTACTGTGTACAAGTTGGCATAGCATAGCCCTGATCTATTCAAACTCCACTCAGAAAACGTTTTAGAATTTTAGAAGTTGTTGTCATGCTGTCTTGCTGACAGACCTGACAAAGCAGGAATTCATGTTTATCTAATCATATTCTAGTCATTTCTGCATCAGTTTGCATCTGTTTACAGCTATTTAATCACAGTAAATTGTTTACTTTGGGTTCATACAGCTGTAGTAATGGCGAGTTGTGTTTATTTGCGTTATTGTGTTGTGTGTGAACACTTGGCAGTTGTCCAGCAATAAAACCCCTTCGAGGAAAGTGTTTTGATGATTAAATTTGCGTTTGGTCAGAACCCCGCTTTAGGCTGCACTATGGAGTCTTTCTATGGACAACTTTGAAATCTACCCTCTCTCTCTCTCTCTCTCTCTCTTTCTCTCTCACACACGTGTGTGCGCGCAATGTGCTCAAATAAAGAAAAATAAAATATCTATGTGGTCACAACCCAATTACATTGCATAAGACTCATGGTGAATACATTTCAAGGACTAACACCAGTTCAGTGCACCCTGGGTTTAGCCTTTAATGTATACTTCTCACATTGGTGCAGTAATTTTAAATGTACGAGGTCCCATGACAGACAAAAAACCCAACCCTATATCTGTCACCAACGCAGGATTTTAATGCACTGTAAGCAAATCTACAGGAAAACCATTACATGAGGTGGAACCTTTCTTTTATAATGGCAAACGAATATAATGACCTACACAGCAGCTCTGGAAATAAAAAAGAAATACATCACCCTGAGAGCCACTTGTCCCTTGAAGCACACAAACCCCCACGCTGTCTACTTGTTACAAGCAATGTTCACTCTGTGGCCTGGCCTGAATATGGCAGCCCCACTGTGTTAGCTGGACTAAGTACTCGTCCCACCATGGCTGGCCCCCTATTTAGTACTTGTGTAATATTCTGCGCACTGGGAATGAACTCCATTACTGTGGCTGCTTGTTTTCTCCATTCTCTCCTTTTCTCAACAGCTTTGCATTGCTTTTCTTTATAACACAGGGAACCGGCTTCTCCCACAGGCCCTCGGTTTCAGACGGAAAGGTGATTTCTTTTCTTCTAAAATAACACACTGGGGCTCTCAAATCACAGGGGACTCTTGTGATTAAAAGTTGTTGGGGTCCCTGGAGGGCCGCATGTGTGTGCTGATGTGTGCATGATATGGGTGCCACAATACAAGTGTGTATTTGCACCTATTTGCGTTTCCACGCTGTGACTGAATGAGCTGTGTGATTTCCATCACAGTCGTGTGCTCTAGGGACCCAGCTCTGTAAAATAGGGCTCCTTTCCTTCTTCTCTGTGCAGCCTGAAGACAGGATGGTGCACCTTCCACAACACATTTCTCTGTCTCACCTGGCTTGGACTGGAGCCACTGCTTTTCTGTATCTTCATACATGTTAAAAGTACATTAGACATGCGCTTAGACATCGACATGTGGGGATAAGTAAGGCAGTGTCTGGGGTCCTACAGGATTTAGCTAGCATGCACGAAACTGAGGGGAGCTCCTCACATTGAGTTAAACAGGATTTAGCTAGATGAAAGGCTACAGGGAAGAAAAGAGAGACTGAGAGAAAGAACAGGCAGAATGGAAAGGGTGGAAGGAACCACAAGAGGAAATACTGAGATGGAAGACTGGCAGGAAGAAACACTGGGGTGCCACAATAAATGTCCAGGTATGTACCGCCACCTAAGTAGTGCTGAATAATACCAATAAGGACACTTTCACAGAAAACAGAAGACAGTGAATGGTAGTAATAGTGGTGTGTCCCCTGTGGAGGGGGAGATGGGAATGCAACAAGGAGAAAAGTAGTTAAAGGAGGACCACAGGTGAGTTAAAGCAGAGTCACTGAGCTGGAAAGAAGGAAAATGGCATTTAGTTTTGCTTGAGGGCAATGGGGCCTGAATCACTGGGTACATGCACAATAATCCCACACAAATAGGGGGAGGTGAAAATGCAGGAAACACACACACACACACACACGCACACGCACACACACACACACACACACACACACACACACACAGGTGAGCTTCAGTGTTCCACACTGAGATCACACACATGCCAGTGGGAGCTGAAAAAGATGTTTCTCGATCAACAGCGTGACATTAACAACACGTGCATACGAACACACCTCCATATTCACGGGCGAGCTGGGTCACCCAGCTGAACTAATGCTAATGTGCCTGCATCTTCTTTCACCTCCGAGCAGAGCCTCCTCACTCCGCATGCCTGCTTCGGCTTAAACAACGCAGCAGCAGCAGCAGCAGCATGGCAAACAACAGCAGCATGCAACAAGCCGCCAGGTAACAGCCAAGAAAGAAAACAGACACACATACATGCATGTACAAGCTTTTGCACAGAATGACATAGTATATCGTACGGAGAATGTGTAATTAAATGTTTAAATGTGGGTAAGGTGTAGCAGTGTGCATTTGACACTTGATTTTAAAAGCTTGCTCTATTTTTATATTTGCCCTCTTTTTCTTATAGTATATTTTTCTTCTTCCATCTCATTTTACTTTTTGCACTCCCAGACACAAAGAACTACTGAGCAGAAGGCAGAACACGATTCACAACAATGGAAATGAGACTGGTTCTCTGCCAACGTCAGAAGAACAAAACGTTATTCTGGGAGGGAAAGACTCAATCCACCCTCAAAAATAGTTCACTCAGTGGAGTTGGAATAGTTTAGATTCAGTGAAAAGGACAGAGATTTTGTTATTTGTAAATAGAAACATAAAGGTGAGGACCAGAAGATACAAGTGACCTCATAAATGATCCCCATAGTCACCCACTACTATAAAAGATAGTGAAATTTTGTTTCTTTAGTTTATATCTTATGTTCAGTTGACCAAAATGTAAGCTTGTTAAGTTTAAGCCAAAGATACAGTGACATTCTGAAGTCTTATTGGGCAACATCAAGTGAAATGCTCGTTTGATTTTACTGTGTTGCTCTGTGGGCTGCTTGAGCAGCTTAAAAAAGAGCAAGAGATGCGTCGTCAGCCCACTTTTATTATTATTATGCACCAGCCCACGTCCTCCTCCTCAAGATCCTCAATACCAGTTCAACTGTTAGTCAAGGTTGTGAGCTGAAGCAGTAAGACAGAAGACAATAGGGATAAGATAAGGGTTTGGGTATGGCTGGCTGGCTAGTTGGCTATATCGGATGCCTTTTTTTGAAACATCTTCAAATTTTCATTAAGTCGATGCGCTTGTCAATGTCAAGTGAGAGAGCTTATGTGGACGAGTGAGAGAGCAGGAGGGAGTGTGTGGGCATGGACAGAAGTGTGGACTTGGTATAAAAAGTTTCTTTTATCATGAAGCCCAATGGTAGCTATATGAACTACACTGCAGACTGGTGTCTAGGGCTGGATGATTATTAATAAATAATCAAAACCGAAATTTAGAACCTGTAACCGACGGTATTTTCCCATGTTGGTTATTTCGTTTTTTTAATCCTATTAATATTTCCCCCCCACTGTGTGTTCTAGGGGTGACCCCGAATAGTCTAAGATTCAATGCTTCAATAGGCAGAGCCTTATTCTACTATATATCTCACTGTCGAAGCTTCGCAGCGTCGTTATGAAACAAGGATCATACCATTTTGGTTTATAAGGGGCTGCTCAATGTCTGATATTACGTAGAACTCCCGGTTTTCTCCCAAAAATATAATATACATTTATGGCTGTGTTCAAAACGGGTAAAAGTGCTGTCTCAGAAGGTGTCTAGCAGGGCGGCAAGGAATCGAGTGCTGTTCAAAATGGATCAAACAATCTTTTCCTGTTTCGTAAGTTGCCTTCAAACTGCCCCTGTAATGGTCAGTTTTGAAGGCTGCGTAGATGCTGACTTAATGCCCGTGATTGTAACCAATCAAGTTTGTTTAGTATGAGTTCTGAGGCTTCTGTTATCCATTTGCCTTTTCAACAGCTAGCTAGCTGATGCTAAAGCTAGTGATGACAGTCAGAAGAGACGCAACACGGTGTGCTGACGTCACATGTTGCCATAAACGCTGTCCTAAAAGGCTGTTCGAAACTAATGTTCATAACGATGCCTTCACTTGAAAGCGATGCCTTCTGAGGCACCTGTCTATCACAGAAGCAAGGTAGCAATGCAACTGCCTTCTGTTTCAAACAGAGCTAACATTTGAATATTATTTTAATGATGTTTTTGTGATGTAATCATTTTTTGCCATGGTAACTGATCGTTTGACTGAGTGGTGGCCCTTATACAGACATACACCAACAACAGGGGTGGGTTTTAGAAAAATGTCATAATTTATTCTAGCCCATAAAAATTACAGAAATGTGCCTTAAGCCCTGAGAACAAAATGGATGTTGAGTTGGACAAAACATCCGTCTGCCACTTTATTTATGGCAGAGGCCCAAGGCAATAACGAGGTTACTTGGTTGTTGGTATTTGCTCCCTGCTCCCGCTTCATGCCTACAGGTAATGTGAGGGAAACCTCAATAAATTCAGCCATTCTGTCAACAAACTGTTCTATACGTGGATATGAAGAAAGTGGAGCTATTTATTTTAGCATGAAAAATAAATATGTCCCTGCTTAAAAACCCGGGGGCCAAAATTTCAGCAAAGCTGAATGGTCTAGTGCACCCAGCTGAGCTACCTAACATCTAACATATTTAACACACACACACACACACACACACACACACACACACACAGGGCTACACACAGCTTTATGATTCTTTTTTTATCCCAATCATTTCATTTTGACTTTTTTCTCTGTGTTGTTCCCACTTCGCATACGGTATCCCCATTTGATCTGTTTTCTCTTCCCTTTTCTTTCAGAGAATAATAATGTTTAAGGTAATGAATGCTGTAAGGGTAGATACTGGAGTGAGCAAACAAGAAAAATGAGGCTTTGTCAACCCAGTCTCTGCTATTCAGTGCCAGCATTACTCTCATATCACTTCTACTCCTCTCAGCACAATGAGCCTGAGACATCAAAGCGGAGACTGAGAAGGAGAGAGCGAGAAAGACGGAGGGGGGGACAAACTCATAAAAGCGACTGAAGAAAGACTAAAAGAAAAGACTGACACTAAAACACCTGTTTTGGTGGAAATGCATGGCGTCATTACAGCGGGCTATTTCCTGTTATACTGCTACAGATACATAAATATATGTAGATATATATTCTTATGCTCTTTATAATATACACAATTTTAATTTTCCCAGTCAAGAGTCAGAGTGGTCTCTAATGAAAAGCACATATTCATGTATGCAGCAGAACATTAATGGCCTTTCCCTGCAGCCGCTATCAAACCCATTTTATGTAGTGCCAGTGGAAATAAGCACCCTCATATGCTGTCAAAACTACTAGCTGAAAGAAGAAGAAATGTGCTTTTCAAAAAAAGGCAGAACAATAATGATATGAAATGCAAGTAATCCAGTCCGTCAGGGACTGGATCGTTTCACTGTTCCCTGTGAAACGATTGTCAACAAAGGGTCGCATACTGTATTTGAAGGCCATAAGCACTGATTGCCTTGATATTTAAGGCAAATAAGCAGAGCAAGGTCCTCTCCATAACTTATTGACATATGGAATCGATAAATTTTGCCGTGTCATATTCACAGAGCCTAGGGCGTGATTTTAATTTCTGCTCATATTTTTGAGTTTGGGAGTGGTAATTTTTGAAAAAAAGAAAAAGACAATTAGATGCAAATGAGTAGCACTCTCTCTCGCTCTTATTGTGAAATGATTAACATTCCCTCCACAGATCAGAGCAGGTTTCTCAGCTCCCCTGGTTGAAATGCTAATGGTGCTTCCAACCCAGTTTAATGTCAATCCTATTTCACTTTTTTCCCTGTTAGGGTGGAGCTCCCTGTCTCTATTTCCATACACAGCAGCAGGAGGGACAGACAGCAGGCTTACTCCCCCATCTGGATCTGGGGAATCAGCCCAAGACAGAAAGAGGAGGAACAGGAGGAGGGTGGAGGAGGCTCCTCTGGCCCATGCTGGAGTGTTTTTTGGTGGGAGTGCAATGAATTCAGACTTTAAAACCTGACTTTGCCTCTGCAGAATAACACCTCATTTAAAAAGGTTTCAATAATAACAGATGATGGCCCCATACCAGGAGAGAGTGACACGTCTTTGTAGTTTTCTCTCTCCCCTATTGATCACATTTCCACCATATTCATTTTTATTTTCCCTTACAGACCATCGGGTTGAATTCATGTGAGACCAAATAGAATCTACACACAGTGGAAATCTGAGTGAGGCAATGTATCACCTGCTGGGCTGTTAAGGTTGGTAGATTTTTAACATTCATCTATAAAAGTTGTGCAACACTGGTCTGTTCACTGCTGTGTGATAAATATGAGGCAGAACTTGTTAAAAATGCTACCATTTACAGGCCCTCACACGCTCTTCTAATGGAGTAATATTGACAGAATATCTATTTTAAGAGTCGATATGTTGGCATTCTTTTATTGTCTCTGGATTTTTAAATTAAGTAAGCTATTTTTATTATAGTAATGTTAGAAAAGCAGAAAAATGTGAGAGTTTAAGTTCCACCTCTCTAGTAGATTACTTGAAAGCTGCAAAGCATTTTCTGCCAAGTGAAATCAGCATGGCTAAATAAAGGTATACAATAGGAGGCTGATGAAAACATTGGTATCAAATGCTACTTACTGTATACCATAAAACCGAGCCCTGCCAGAGATGCTAACACATAAGCAACCGCAGATCACTCCAGGGATGTGGGAGTGACAGCTTCGGGGGAATTAGCTCTGTGATGACTGTCAACACATCATCAGCACTGCAGTATCGTTACAAGGCTCATGTTGTTTGGTTTGGAGTTATTAGCTTTCTGAACATAGAGCTGAATCACTTGTAAAACACCCCAAGCTGCCACTCATCTTGAGCCGCAAGACTTTTAGAGGCACGCTTTCAGTTAAATTTGCATGTGTGCATTCATTCTGCATATGAGCCTATGTTGCGTGTTAATGTGCGTGTTTACGCGTGTGTGTGGATGCATGTGTGATAAAAGCAGAGTTTTATTGTACAGAGCAGTGATTAATCATGCCACTGCAACTGAGAATGATGGTATATAATCACGCAGCCTCCCAGCCTCACTGTTCCCCTCATGGACATATGCCAAGGTCCCTGGTCTAATGAGCGCTGTTGTCCCACTGACAAAGCGCTAACCAGATAGACAGGGCTTTGTGAATGTGCTATGACAAGATACATGACTGCAATACCAAAGACAATACAACAGATGGTAAAAAAAATTTTAAAATTCTGACTTTTTTCTTTAAAGATGTGATTTAAAATAAGGAACCAACTTGGCTTATGTACTCAATAGTTACAATCAAGCTTTGTCGAGAAAAAAAAAGAAAAAGCACACACTTTTTTAACAGTTCCTACCTTAGGGTCAGCAGTGAGCAGCTTAAAGGCCTCGTACACCTGCCTCTCTTTGACTCCTCCCCCAAGGTCCAGGAAGTTAGCTGGCTTTCCTCCATGTAGGTCAATGATGTCACATGTGGCCATTGCCAAGCCTGCTCCATTTACTGTAAAAAAGTCAGTTCAATTAATGTGCAAAAATTCAATTAGAAATACAGAAGATAACTAAAAAGCAGTCACATATTTAACCAAGTGGAAGGTAAGTTATGGTGTCGGGTGAACCCTTTTTTATATGTTGAGTGAGTGTTAAAGCTATTGTAGCCTAATAATAACCTAATGTACAATGTATTACGTATTTATTAGGTATAATGAAACTAAATCTGAGTATGGAGTCCAGGCAATAGTCCAGAAATTGAAACAAAAGAGGAAAGTGTGACGCCAGCAGCCACAAGTTAATTAAAATAAGATTACAGTCGCTCAAGGAGAGATGACATCTACTGTAAGAGCACCCATAAAAGAAAACCAGCAGTGAATTATCAACCAAAGAAAAGCAAATAGCTAAAAAAAATGTCACACTTAAAAAGTGAATCGGTTGGAAATCTTCTAATCAGGAACATTCAATGCTTCAAGTCGAGCAACACAGAGAAAATTTGATTATGACTCAACTCTCGACTTCAGAGAAAAGACTGTTGATTAAAAGAGGATCTGCTATGCTTCTTTTGCGGCCTGTGTCATCATTTAGCCAACTGCCAGCGCGGCTATCCTGCTGAGTTGTGCGGGAGCCAAGCGCACAAAAATGTCTTAGCTCATTTGGTTTAGCCAAGCTGAACTTGTGTCCTGGCAAGCACCCCGACTGAGGTCTCAATAAAAGGGAAATTCGCTTTAACAGCTGTCACTTTGGTGGCTTACAGAGCTCTCAAAGAAGCTGCAGGGCCTTAAAAGCTGTTGTTACTTTAAGAGAGGCTGGGAGCTGGGGATGCAGGAGGAGTGTGTTTGCATGCATTTGTGTGTGTGTGGGGTAACAGACATCTAATGTGTTTATGAGGCTACGGGGTAAGACGTGAGAGCACCTGTTAGTGCGGCTGTACACTGTAAAAGCTTTGATTTATGACAAGAGAGAGGGCCTTTAATGAGAATGCTAACAATCTGGCTCACTGGAGACTTTCTGGGCGGATTATAGCTAATTAGAACGCATTGGTTACGGCAGCATTCCTTCTGGAGTCCTCAGAAAGCTGCTTTTAATGTGGACTGGAGAAAAGCCCAGGCTGACTTTACTTTGACTAAGTTTTAACTGTGTCCGAGCTTTTCACTTATGTGACTTAAGAGATGCATTAAAGCCTTATGCCAGGAGGGGTTCGCTTATGAGAGAATTCATTTATTTGGTTGGGGTGTGTGTGCAGGAATGTAAAAGGGTTTTGTTTCCATACCAAAGCAGGCAATGTTTCCATCCAGTCCGATATATTTGAGGTCCCACTTGGCTGCCTCCATCTCTGTGGGGTCGCTTTCAGTCATGTCGTCCAAGGCAAACACAGCTTTCTGACGGAACTCAGCGTTGTCGTCAAAGTTGATCTTAGCATCAAAGCAAACCACTGGAGGAACGGGGGAGATGACAAAGACAGGGTTAGAAATAAAGACAGCAACAAAGGAAGAACAAAGACGGTGAAAGAGAGAGATGGCAGGCAAGGGAAAAGGGAAGAGGAGGAGGACTTCAGACATAAAAAGCCAAGTAATTATCATTTCTAAAATCTCAAATTAATGAACTGAGGGGTGTCCCCTCGGCCTACTGGTCTTAATTATTTCAGAGGTTGGCTCACCAAGGGATGGGTTGTTGACGCTGCCTCTAAGGGATATACCATTATAGCAAATGGACATTTCCTTTACACTTCAAAGAGAGTGCATTTCAAAGAGACCACACTCATAAAGCTACCTGGAAAAATAGCAGGCATAAAATGTAATAAATCAGTCGATGGGCTTTTTGTACAACAACACTTAAATAGGGGCTGTAACTTAAAAAGGAATCATTGGAAATTTTGGGGAAATATGCATTATTCGCTTTCTTGCTGAGACTTAGATTAGAATATCTTCATGTCTGTATAGTAAATATGTAGCTAGAGCCAGCAGAGGGTTAGCTCAGTTTAGCATGATGACAGGAAACGTGAAAACAGTGAAACACAACAGGTAACAGGACAAAGGTAATAAAATCAGCCAATCAGCACTTTTTAAAGCTTACTACGTAAAAAGCACGTTTTTTTGATTCATGCAAAAACCTTAAGTGCAAAACCAAGTGGCAATCTCTGGGGCTGAAAAAAGAAGCTAACGTGGAACTGCAATTCATTGATTGGCCACTTGAGGCTTGTTAAAGAGACCCATGGTGAAGCTGATCACTGTCGGAACAGTGCAAACACTAACAAAGACAGTAACAGCTGATTGTGGTTAAACAAAAAGGATCTTACCGTTTAACAAAAAGGTCTTTCTCTAGAGGGATCCTATAGCTTTGATGAGTTTTATTTTGCTTCTGTCAAGTTTAAATGAAGTGTGTTTTACGATCTGCGAGGTAGAGTTACTGTTTTTGTCAATGGAATCTGTTGGGCCGCACCATCCATTTGTTTTGGTCTGAGATAATGGTTCTCTAGTGCAACATTTAGTGGCAGTGAACGCTGCACACAGCTCCTCAGCATCAACTATTTCAATACATTGCAAACAGACTGTTAGATACCCCATGTGTAATAGTAAGTAGCAGTAACAAGAAGAAACATACACATACATAGACACACAGTACATGCAACAGACAGACTCTCCTGGGACTAGGGCGTAGACATGTTCTATGTCCTCCAGGTGAAGAAGCACTTCAACTACTCAGGTCTGTTTGTTTTTTGTTTTGACACATCTATTATTGTAGTAGTCCATCTACAAAATGATTTCAGCTATTATCAAATGAGACAAAAAAATACAAATTTTCCACACTTGAGAAATGTTCCTTTCCAATACGCGTCTGTTGAACAGCTGCCGGAAAATAGCTACACTCCCTTGTGACATGTGAACAAATCGAACCAAAGAATGAGTCTATTTTAATGTGACGCTTGTCTACCTCAATCCCAGCCACTGCTTCCGACTGCTGGGAGAAAAGGAAACTCGTACCTCTCAGTAAAAATCCACCGTTTGAAAGGAGTCATTTTACTCATTAATATTCATAAGAAACCGTGAAACAAACTTCTCTTGTCAATCTTTGATAAAGCATACTTTGAACAAGAATCTGTTTTTGAGGAGACTAAATAACATGAAAGAAATGATGCATCTTCAGCGTGTTATAATAAGTCTCGATAGGACACATCACAGTCAATCTATGTTCAGAGCTACAGACAAGACAATCACTCATATCTTTAGGAGAAAAACAAAGTTCAGCACAAGTTCAACAAAAGCAGCATCACAACAGCTAGAATATGGTCTGTGACCAAGTACAATGTCTTTAAAATCTGAATGATGAGCAGTTGAAATGTTAACTTGCTAACCTCCACTTGTTGTGCCAATTTACTGTGTTAAGTGACAACAGGGGAGTGATATTTGCCATCTCTCTGTTTCTCTGTGTGAAATCAGGCGTTTCCATCTATCAGGGAACTCTTAAGACGGGGAGGGAGGACAACACGTGCAAAGACTATAGAAACTGGATTGAGGCAGGCCTTGAGAATTGAAGCTAGACCCATTGCTATGGTAAACAGTGATCCAAATCTTTATGCAACTCTCATTTGACACACAAGAAGCCTGGTATAAGCTACGGATTGCAGAAACGCCTAGAAAAGAGAGAACACACACATTTGAGAATCAACTCTTCCAGCTGTTCTTGGAGACAATTTAGAAAAGCATCAGTGCTGAATTTAGCTCAGAGTCCCATTCGGTACTGATGTTTTTTTAAGACCAAATATAATACAAAATATATGTGTTTCGGATAAATCATGTGGAAAAGTTTAAGCTGACAAGTGATATGAAAAAGGGAAACTCTGGGGTAGCTTTTAACATGGTACATTAAAGAGACAGTTGTTGAAAAAGGACAACTACCAATTTAGAGATCCATTAATCTAACAGTAGTACCACTACTTTGCACAGACTTTCCAGCGCATCAGTGATGAGCTGAAGGTCTGAATTAAGACTTCAGTCTCACTGTGACAATTTATATTTGAAGTGCTAAGAGTTGCCTGGCAATAGACACTATTTATTGCTTGACTAAAATATAAATTGATCCTGAATCAAATTACTTGAAGTTAATTTCAATAGACTGAACGTATAATAGGAGAAGCTGCACTATTATAAAGATGAACTGACCATTTCCTAATCTTTTAATTTATTTTCTATTCAAAGACACAACATTTCTGTCTTCTAACAGAAGTATTCGAGGCTAGTGTACAAGAATATTTTTGATTCAGGTCTTTGTTAAAAATCAGAATAAGGCAGATTTACAACTAGAAAATTCAGAAGAATGGTTCCTTCACGGAAGAAAACAGTAACGTGAAGGAAGAGAGAACAGAGCAGCTCTTTTTCCAACAGTTGAGCTCTCAAAATGTCAGATTTTGCTAGAGTTAGACCAATTCATTTTTCTAAAAACACTGTTAATACTAAAATTATAACAAAAGTTTAAGTCATTTTATTACTTAAGGCCTGATGTGCTGTACATATACAGTATATAAAATGAATTCATATTCTCGAGTGGTTACTCTCAACTGTGGAGGGAATGATTTATGTGTCTGTAGCTGCTGCTGTAATTCCTCATTACTTGTTGGTGATAGACTGTACGTCTTTAGTTAATCATCAGCAACAAGCAATCATCAACAAACATCAACATGCTATGAATAAGCTCCCTGAAGCCATTTGGATTTTGATCCACACAAAGTCATGCTGACAAGAAACTGACGTAAGTGTGTTGCAAAAACTCTTCACATTCTTAAATGCATTCAGACCCGAAGAGATACTGTGTCTGTACCCCACTGTCAATAAAAGGTGGCTGCATGTTCACACGAAAATGCAGACTCCTCTAATTCTTAAAAAATATTACAGATGTTTAATGTGATTTAGAGAGTGTTAATGACAGGAAAAGGAACACATGCAGGCAGATGCACGGACACACATAATGCACATGCAAAGAAAAGGATTTTCTCTGACACAAGGTACCTTGTCCTTCGGGAGTCTCTCCGAGAGGATTGACTTCAACTTGAGTGGCGTCGACTTTCAGAAACAGATCATAGAGCTTCTTAATCTGATCTGCTGCCTGCAAGGTCCACATAAGATAGTAATTACTTGACGGTTCAGGTTCTGAGCAGCCGGCCCCGCCAAGGCCACTCAGCCTCCCACACAAGCAACATAAAACATGGCATATCACCTTCAACTTCACGCAGTCCAATTTGTTTGGCATGCATGTGTGTGTCTGAGCTAAAAGGGAAGGTGTTTTTCAGGTACAAAAGATGTGACAAGCAGCAAAATATATTACAGTATAGAGGGCATTTCAGTACATCCCACCTGGCTGTAGTTTTCATACAAAAGATGAATACATCCAGTGAATTACACCAAAATGCCTTAAAAACACCTAAATCATCACTGTCAAAATCCCCACATTTTAAAAGGATCTCAGTTGATATCTCTATTGCTGCAACTGCTCTTTAGTATTGAAGACAGCTTGACATAGCATTGAAAGACTTCTCAATGCACAGTTCCAGACACAGTCCACCATTCTTACTTTTTCTTGTCTCACACTCTCTCTCATACACACACACACACACCAAATATAGGCGTGCACATGTACTTCTACACAAAAGGTGCTGACATCCCACAGCTCATTCAAGATAGTAAAGGTATTTTAGAAGACCTGTAATTATCTCTGAACTAAACAGTCTGACAGCTGACACACGGCAATCACTGGAAAACTGACAATGCAGACATTTAACCAATCAACTTTCGAGTTCTCTCTTTGCCCGTTTAAAATCAATGCCTATTCAGTATCCCGCAAAAAAGTATCACATACAATAGGATGCAAACCAAAGCTCAAAACATCTTTGACTCTTAGTTTGCTTCTCAGAAGCAGATTCACTTGGCTGATTTATACGTATTCCATGTGTTAGGATTCTGAGCTAATCTGATTTCTCATGCCACGGCGCCTGTGGAAAAGAAAACAAATTAGTGATCTAATGCCAAGAGACAAATGGCTTTCAAATGAACCCTACATCTAAGCACACAAACCCACTCTGAATGTGAACTTTGTGTTTTTGTACTGTTCTTTTTTGGCCTTGTTTAACTACCTAATGCTGCCTGAACAAGATATGTGAAACATGTTTCACTGTCCTCAAATTATAGGTTGCCCACATTGAGATGTGTTTTGTTTCCTGCTGCATGATTAACTCACAAAATCAAATGCATGTTCTATCAAATAATGGTCCCATTAGTGATGTCAGCTCCCCCAGCCTGGCACAGCACTGTGCGTCACTAGATATGACAATAGGCCACCTGGCAAGTGAATCCAGCATAATGACACTTCACAACTTGCCTCTGGAAAACTATTAATAGTCAGAGTTGGTGCTGTTTGTGAATGAGGATACATCTGTCTCTGTATATGTGTATGTGTGCATTGTAGATCTTTCTGCGCCTCCGTTGCATTCTGACTTTAAAGCCCTCAGTGTGCCCATTACCTGTCTCTGCAGCGGTTCTTTGAAACCCAAATTAGCTGCCATGCGAAGTGCCTGGTCGTCTCGCACACCTTCGAATATATCTATGACTTCCTATGAGATTTGCAGTGAAAGTGAAAGAGAGAGAGAGGGAAACAAATGGAGAAAGGGAGTGAGTGAGAACAAGAGGCTCAAAAGCTAGGCTATAATTTGACACAAAGCGGATGTTCATATTAAACTGCTGACATCATAATTAAGTAGCGGGCAAGCTGCCAGACATGAAAAGGGAGAAAAGGGACTGAAATGATGGATTTGTGATCAACAGACCCTCGTATCTTTGACTTTAAGATAGAGAGAAGCTCTCTTATAATGCACAGTGGTGAAGTTTAAAACAGCGGCTGTGGTATAAACCAGGTCTGGACCATACAGATTTTAATGAGATGTGTGAAGGGTGTACTGCGCTACCGTGTTTTAGATAGCAACACCACAGCTGCATTGCATGTACAATGTGATATCTTCGGTGGAAATAATGAATGGCATAAATGTCAGCGGGATCTTTACAATCTGCTCCAACATCTGTAGACTATAGCAAAAGAACAATAGAAAACACAGGCAAACTCCATCTGTAACGCTTAAATTGTACATCTGTTAACAATGACAATGCCAAGTAGCCAAAGTGAAGACAGTGGATGTGGTTCTGTAAATGGAATCTAATTAATAGCAATATAAAACACAGAAGGCTGTGTGTTTCTGTGTATTTGTTCATTTTAAGCTTCAGTGTATTGCTCTATGTGTGCGTCATGTTCAGCTGCTGCAGTGCGCATGCAGACAAGACAATAAATTTGACTGAATTAGCAGAAAATACGAACAGACCACAGCTTCCATCTGGCTGATGATACACGGGGCAACTTTTTGAGCAATGTTGCTGGGCAATCTTGCTAGAGGCAAGTCCGACTATGTTTTGAACAGCTGGTGGCGGTGCGGAGCAGATGGTGGAGTGGTGGGGGAAGGGGATTACAGTAGTAATCTTTACTCATTAACATTGATGGCAACGTTGCCCTGCACAATTGCTCTAAAAGTTGCTCTGTGTATCATCAGAAGACCCAGTGTGCAATCCAGTCCTGGCATGATTTGAAGCCAAACGAAACCTTCGTCAATTTCTTTGAAGGTCATCGCTATAATGACTTGTGCATTTATTTATAACACGATATAATGCTTCCATAAGACGTTATAACAATTGGTATAGTTGAAGATTCAATGCTTCGATGGGCGGAGCCTATCTGTAAATCTCACTGTAGACAGGAGAGAAAGAGAGAGAGAGAAGGGTCTTCAAAAAGCCTCAGTTTAGATGGAAATTTACAGCATAAGTTAAATGAATAGAGACTACAGCTCTGCAGCTGTAGTCCCCCCGCACGCAATCGCTGCACACAAAAACACACATAATTCAACTATCAGTCGACTATAGGGAGAACTTGACACTTCTGATTCTGATGTAAATCCTTCGTTGGAGACAGCCCTTTTATAATCACTTACAAACATGGTGCTATAGTAAAGTTCATAGCGTAGTATGACCATTTGATTCAATGTTTTATAACTAATACCAGTTTATACCACTGGGCGCCAAGACTCTACGACCATGTTCCATAGTACATTATATATGTACTTATATATGTATATATATATATATATATATATATACATCGTTATAAACACACTTTAGTCGCAATTTAGAATCAGTGATATAAAATGTAATCTGTGGCATTGTGCTGTGTGATGGAACAGCACATTTTTGAGTGTCCCTCTATTGTGGCCAGCCTAAGGCACACCTGTGCAACACCCATGCTGTCTGATCAGCATCTTGATATGCCACACCTGTGAGGTGGATGGATTATCTCAGCAAAGGAGAAGTGCTCACTATACACAGGTTTTGACGAATTTGTGAACAACATTTGAGAGAAATAGGCCTTTTGTGTACATAGAGAAAGTCTTAGATCTTTGAGTTCAGTTAATGATGAATGAGGGCTAAAACAAAAGTGTTGCAGTTTAGCACAAAAACACAACTAAATTACATCAAACATCAAACAAACAAAGACATGCTATATAACATTAAACATTACTATAAGCTATTATTTCATTTTATATCACTAATTCTAAATTGTGACTAAAGTGTATTTATAACAAAGCGACTCAATGGTTATAATGTACTATGGAACATGGTCGGAGATTCTGGGTGCACATTTGTCCTGGCCTGGTATTTCTATTAGTTATAAAACATTAAATCAAAAGGTCATAATAACATAAACTTTGCTATAACGCCTAATGAATGTTTGTAAGTGATTATAACAATTGTTATGTCTTATAGAAGCATTATATCATGTTATAAATATAAGCATAAGTCATTATAGCGATGACCTTCATAGAAAGTGTTTTAAGCAAAGATGGCAAGGGGTTTGCATTTTTTAAAGTTCCATTGTGCCAGGCAAAATCTATCAATTGCTGCTTTGCTTTTGAGGCAGATACATTTCATTTACATCTTCTTCTTCTCCTTTGATATCATAGTGATAGGTATAAACCACAAATCATATACCTTAAAGATGAGTTCTGGGGTGCTGGCGGCTACCTCTTCAATATCCATACCTCCCTGGGGGCTTCCTACCATGACAGGACCATTACAGGAGCGGTCCATCAGAATGGCAAAGTATGTCTCCCTGCTAATGTCCAGGGCCTCAGCAACCATCACCTAAGCATGGCACAGCAGGAGAAAGACAGGCTGTTGGAAGAATGCAGCTACAACACCAAATTCATTTCATAATCACATAAAGGGTTCCTACTGTAGCCCTAATAAAAATCTCATTTCATTTATCTGTACTTCCCCTAGTATTTGGCAAACCTTACATTTTTACATTACCGTGCATTTTTAAAAAGGTCCACAGCGTTCAATACGAGATTGAGCACAATGGAACACAAGCAAATAAGCAGGGGCCATAGATTGGCAGAATCTATGAAGCATAGGTCTGAAAAAATCTCTGTGAATGAGAGAAAGGGAGGCAAATAAAAGAGTAAGTTTGGCGTCTGACAGATAAGCAGAAAGAGGAAGCAAGCAAGAGGCTCATTTGGAAAAGAAGAAAAACAAACACTGACAGGAAACTATCAGTTGTGTGGTGGTTAATGGGCAGCAGGTTTTCTGGATGGGGTGTTTGAACATGTGCAGCCCTTGTGTTCTGCTTCCACCCTATCGCCCAGCGAATGAGGATGGATAGCCTTCTCTACCTTCCATGTTAACAGACAGCGCTCCTGTCTCCTTGTCCAAATGTTGTTTTCTCCAGTCACTCCAACATTCTCTTAAGTTCCCTGTCTTTTGACTTGTAGCCTGATTCTTCACTCAGACTAAACATATTCTATTCCCACTGTCTCGTTCTTCCCTTTTCCTCTCAAACCACGTAACTGTTTTTGTCTCCTACAGTCTTTTTCCACAACCATCTTTTACACCTTCTGTCTCATCTTCCTTTACCTCTCTACCATCCTTCTATCAGTCTCTATCCATGACAGCAAATCCATGTAAATGCTGAATTGCTGCCCCTTTTCCTGTGGTGTTCTCTGCTCTGTGGTGCAGTATGGGTTGAGGGGTGACATGAGCTCCATTGGCAGGTTGACAGCTAAGCTCTGGCTGTCATCTGACAGACCAGGTTGTGACTACACT
This sequence comes from Lepomis gibbosus, assembly GCA_029875015.1. Taxonomy (NCBI): domain Eukaryota; kingdom Metazoa; phylum Chordata; class Actinopteri; order Centrarchiformes; family Centrarchidae; genus Lepomis; species Lepomis gibbosus. The sequence goes on from JAPMOB010245792.1 coordinate 34,633, forward strand.
GTTGCTATACTTGATCCTTCAGGTCAGTCAACGGCTGCTTTTGCCAGGTCTGATTTCAGTGCTTCAAGTAAAACAGGGGCTGTGTCTGAAATCATCACTCATTCACTACTCCATGCTCACTTATTTAGGGAATTCTATGTAGAGGACTATATAGTGAGCTCCTCTGCAACAGCTGGGAGATCATTCATTATAAATACTGGCATGCATTTTTGTAATAATTACATAATATTATACTGGATATTTTCCCAAATAAATAAATGCAATGTACTTAGCGGCCATTTGGAGCTGCTGGCTCTGGGAGCATCAAGTTAGCTTCGCAGCAGTTAACTGTAGAGACAGTTTGCTCACCCACAACTTAACTAACACTAGTTACATTGTGTCGTTGTTCTCTCTATATCATGGTTTCATTTGTCATGGTGTTGGATTTCTACAGAATCGCTTACTCTACCTTTGAAATGACATTACATTCAGGCAGATATGTTGGTCTTTAATGAGTAAAAGTAAATTTCTTAGACTGGAGGCAATGTCAGACTGAAGATGGCAAAGGCAAAGTCTGTCTGATATCAGGCACTTGGATCCTGGTCAAGATATGTTGTTGGGAAAGCAAGAAGCTTCTCCCAGAGACCTGGACAATGCTGGGCATCTAAGACCTACAAGCTGCCCCAGACAGAAGTGCGGAAAGTAGAATGGGCCTCGTCGTCGCAAAAAGGTTTGCTGTGTATCACACAGCACAGTCTCAGGAGCATGGAGCTGGACGGGGCATCTACCCAGCAGCAGTATCTGTTCATTTGTGCAAGAGGAACACTGCCAGAGCCCCACAAAATGACCTATTTCAAACAAACTTTTTTGTTATATTGAGATATGATTTATGTCTTCCCCTAATTTTTTTGAGCAGTACAAAAGGTTTATGTAAGGCACACCAAGAACCTTTTATAGCATCTTTTTTTACTTTTAACATTTTATTTAAACTAAATTGTGATTAAATGTTACATTATGAAGTATGTAGTTTTTGGCAATACATTTTAAATATTGCAGATTTTTGAAAGAAGTTTGGTCTGGCAGTTGTTGTGTGCTATTCTAGGCCATTAAAACCTGGTAAAGTCATGTGTTGGGATTTCACAATTCTTTTGTATTCATAGCCATAAATTAAGATGTTAAAGCAGACAGAACCATTTAAGAACGCTGCAGAGAAAAGTTCCAGTGGTGTCAGGCCAGCCGGTATCAAGCCAGCCGGTGGCGTTGCTGTCTCTCAGCCTGTCAGAGGGGCAGGTGTCTGGTTAGTGTTAGTGTGTGTCTGGATGCTAGACGCTAAGTTGCTTTCACTGAAAGTCCAACAGCAGAATATCCCTCTTGTAAATTTGTAACCACTGTAATAACAAGGCATTCACAGTGTCTCCTCTGGAGAAATGAATGCCTTCAATAAGAGGAGAAAATGTGAAGCCTATGTAGTGTTAACTTGGCGGCACTGCCAATGCTAATTACTGTACACATGAGGGCTAGCTAACAATGGTAAACTGGGTAGCTAGCAGTGATTTGTGCCGTAATGGCGTAATGCATACACGTTCACAATTATTACATGGCTAAGAAACTGCTAAAACAAACTTCATCATACCATCAAGGATAAACAGAAAATTACCTACATTTGTGTGTCAGGTTGTAATTTTCAAACTGCTCTCTCCTCTTGTCAATCTCCCATTTTTCTCTCAGCACAATCCACGGTGGTCAACAGTTCTTGGTTACTGAACATCAGTTGTACACTACTTTTCACAATGCATTGTTGGATACGTTAAGTCCACTATACAGGATATTTTAATTCTCACTATACATTTGGACAGCAGTACAAAATGAAGAACTCACTATTAGTGGACTATCTAGTGAGTAGTGGGTGACACAGCCAGGATGCTCTTGGCAAGACAATTAGATGGCCAACTGGAGGTCACATCTCTTCTCGCTGACGTCTAACACTTTTGTTCTGTTTATTTTGTTGTTTGTTTGCCCTTTCCTCTGCCTCTAAGACATGGAGTTAATTCTGAGCTTGTGAACGTCTTGGTCCGCAGGTGCTTTTTTATAGAAATGACATCTGTGACACTCACTTGATTCCATCTAAATTCTGCAGAAAGGGTAGGAGCAGGACTTGGGTGGAAAGGGGCTAGCAGAGGTAAACAGAAATGGGGTGAGACAGAGAGCAGGCCCCACACACAAGCCACAGACAAAGGTTGCATCACCTGGAAATGTCTGTTTTCAGGAGGTATTGCATGCAGCATGCAAGAAGAGAAAATTATATCCCTGCTTGTTAGTGGCACATAGAAACAGTTGTTTACCAAACACTACAAATTCACAGTGGGTCCGGTTCAATTTATGCAATGAGCCATAACACCAGCCAGTGCAGCGAAAACCCACAGTAAACAACAGTGGACAGCTACTATTTAAACCTAGCAAAAAAAAAACAAACACCATAGAGTCAGACTGTCTTCACAGTCATTAATTTTACAGAACTACATTACTGGACTCAAAATGCCTTGAAATGAGGTCAGAAAAAAAGGAAAAAAAATAAAAGTATGTCTTTCTTGTCTTCAGTCGGCACAGGGGCTCACCGTTTTCACTTTCACTCCATCTTTCGGTGTCTGTTTTGTAGTCAGGTTGAAACCCAGCATCTTATTAGCCAGTTGACCAACCACTGCAGGGCTGAAGGACAGAGGTTACAGGTCAAACAGTATCCTTTTTCAACCAGCAGTCTTAATTTAAAAAAAAAAATCAAAACAAATCACTGACAAGCACACAGTTACAAAATGAAAGATGAGAAAAGCAGGTAAACTTGATAATAATATTAATATGAATTAATATTTTTTTTATCTCTGCAAAGGTTTTTTTTATCTCTGCAAAGGTTTCTTCAGCTGAAGAGAGATCAGCACTTTCTGGGCATTAACACTAGAACCATCAGGGATTCTTGTGTGATTGTGATTATTTCTGCTAAACATTGCTCAAACACCCTCTGTGTTAAACATTCAGCACCATTGCTGTGCATTTCCCAAGAACAGCATCCCTGCACTTCAGGCATTTACAGAATGTTTTATTATGTTTGTATTGCACCTTCAATTCAGGTCATTCTCCTTGCTCTCTTGATGCAATATATTCACCACTGTTGTAAATGTTGGAGATATATTTTTTACACCCAGAATTTAAATGTAGCATATAATTTAGAAGAAATTATTGACCATTGCAGTGTTTTATAGACATAATAATAGTAGAATAACGTAGAATAAGAATCTAAGGTGTTCCTCCAGCTTCTTTGTTTCGGACATATGCAATTACATATACAAAAATGTAAAGGGCCTGTATGTAGTTTTTTAATGAAAGTAATCGCTTTTTTATTGCCTATTTGGAACGGGTTATAACTTCACATAAAAATGAACCCTTCACCGGCTTTCTCAGTTTTAGTAATGGTACAAAGCAAGTGTGGAACAGTTTGTTCCTAAAACCAATAGTGAAGCAAGGCAAGGGCAGCCAGCTACAGTATATAAATTGACTTGACAGACATGTCCTGAAGGTAACAATATAGCTACGTGTGAATAAACACACAGTCAAACTGCAAAAATGTTAGCTTGGCAATGTTGTTGACTAGCACCCAGCAGCTAGCTAGCTCTGACCATAAAGCTGCTGTTAGCAGCTCACTGTGCAGTGAGGTGACAGGTACAGACATTCTTACTATGCTACATGGCACCATATTGCTACACTGATGAAAAATGTCTTAATACCATGCTGTTCAGCCCCAACATATTACAACGGGGGAAAAATGACTTCACTGCGACAGTACTACTACATGGGCCCTTTAAAATTCCAAACAAAAACTAACCTATTTATTGAAAAGAAACAATTCAAATCCAAATTCCAAAATTCAAAAGTAGATTTTTACATCAGGAAAAAAATTATACTGACTGCAGTTGAAAACTATATACTCCCAACAGGTCAAAAAACACACGAGTGATCCACACTCTCTCTTGAAAGAACCAAAACACACTTGTGTCAGAGGGAATAGCTAATTTAGACTAGCTTTATTTCATAAATGTTTATCTTGCCCTTGATGTTTTATATCTATTACAATAATTGCAACCCATATGTAGGGCTACTGGCAGTTTGAAGAAAAAAAAATAGGATATTAACAGCATAATACACATGATAATGTAACCAAAAGTTACAAATCTATATAGCCTATATTATATTGGCAAATGAAAATGAATGCACATGCGACATTTATGCATGCTTACCTTCTGCAAGTGGATCGCTGTCATATGATGACCCATTAGGACACATCGCTCAGCCCTGAAACCCTCCCTACTATCAGACTCCCCTCACGTACAGCGTTGAGCAAGCCTAATGCCTGTTTTGTAATAGACAAAAGGTGCTTCCAGTAGCTACATCAGATATTTTTAGAAAAATTGAAGACTTGCGGACTTGAATATTTTATTGAAACAAAGTTACATACAGTCGAAAAATAGCTGTGGGTAAATTTTAACCGTTGGTGTTTCTAGTGTTAATAAAACTTTTTCTGACAACACACAGCTTTTGGAGACACTGTGGTACATCTACACATCACTGTGAATGAATCTCTACTTTTTCTCTCTGTTTAAAAGCAGCCTGCATGCTGCTACTGTAAGCCTGCTCTGGTTTTGTTCAGTGAATAGAAATGAAGCCAGGGGTTGTACTCATCCTTTGATAGATGAGAGGAAGGTGAACTGTGCACTTATGTCACTGTCTGGGGATGATGAACTTCAGCATATCTCACTTTGAAAAAGTTTCCGGCCATTCCGAACCCTGAAGTAGGGTGACGATGATACATGTCGGGGACAACTGTCATAAATCATGTTTTTGCCTTTAAGGTGTAAGTGGTGGGTACCTTTACTAAAAAGATAGCAATATTTAGTACATGAAAACGTGGTGGTAGGATGCAGTACCTGAGCAAAGAAAGGCTCTTTTCACAAATGCACCAGATTTCAGCGTGAGCCTTCAGTGGAAGAATACACCCGTCACACTTTGTAATTCTAACCTAGAACAAAACATACCTGAGCAGCAGCAAGAAACCTAAGAGAGGAAAACTCAGTATGAGGTGCACAATGCTTCTGTTGACCTTAAAAAATATATTTTCAACGTTTAATTGAGGGTAGTTGCTCGAAAACGAAACACCAGAAGAAAGAAAAACTGTTTATTTGTAGCAAACGTAATCCTGAAAGTTTCGATGCCTAGGGAGTATCTTCAGAGAGCTCTTTGAGCCCGTCTACTCTAAAAGCTGCTGTTGTAGAAGAAATAATATGAATCTTATCTCGTACAGTACCTCACAGTGTTAACTGCACAGGGGGGGCATACTTACTCCTTTGTTAAGTGCACTCCACCTTTAAGGCCACTGTCAAACACACCCTTGCCTCTGCCACCGGCCAGAATCTGAGCTTTCAGCACAATCTCCTTGGCATCTGAAAGACAGAGAGATGGATTGAGAGAAAGAGAGACTAAAGGAGGGAGGGAAAGATAGAGAAACAGAGGCAGAACACCTAAGGCTCAGGACCTTAAATGCACCCTTGAGTCTGCTAGTTATCTGTCTATCTGATTGAAGGAAAGAGGGAAAGAGGAAAAGAGAGTGGTAAGTGTGATATGTGAAAAGATTTTGAGATTATGCTGGAATGAAAAGAAAGTTTACACTCTGGAGCAGCACTCATCCACATATACAGGAATGCATACATATCGAAATGGACATAAAAGATCTTTTAAACAACTACAAGAGTTTTTGAGCTATGCTAGACAGGCTGTGCTTCAGCATACTACCTTGCTGATGGTTAGCAGGTATAATGTTTAACATCTTAGTTTAGACTGCATGTTAACATCATAGCAGATGTGAATGTCATTAGTTTTGTAGGTATTTGGTCATAAACCAAAGCGTTACCCATTAATTTAAATTTTGGCCTGACGGTGGTGCTAGAGGAAATATCAGAGGATAAATGTGAATCAAATTTCATGGTAATCCATACAAAATTTATCAAGGCATTTAATTCAAAACCATAAACGTAAACCTCATGGTGGTGCTAGCAGAGAAGTCATGGGATCAAAGTAATTTGTTACTACATACTTTGTCTGGGAACAATGACTGTCTGTACTGTATTTTATACTATATAGTTGCTGGCCAGAGATGCAGCTCCAGCTAGTGGCAGGTGGCTGCGTGACAACTTAAATGCAACTGTTAACTGGCTTTGTACATTAATAAAATATTAATAATTAGTTCAACAGACCAGTATCTCTGATGCCAACTAAGCAAGGTTAGCAACTTTTAATTTACTTGTTGATTAGTGTAACATACCACCAAAACACAATATCCACTTGAACTATTTCATTGGTTTGTTTCCTTAAGACTGGCAACTGGTTACAATCTCAGTGCAAGATGGGAAATAAGCAACTGCCCAACTGCTGACAACTTTCACATGACCTTGCTCCAATTATACAGTGTAACCACCCTGCATCCCCTTTGCTGTCACTGCCACCTTGCAAGAACTCACACATCAGGAGGAGGCCCCTCAGCTGTCTATTCAGCATCCTGCCCACAATCTCCCTCTATTCGAATGGAGCGAGGACACTTGATGAAAGATGGTCTCTGGCTAGGTTATTATTATCTAGGTGGGGGAGTTCAGCCATTGACAGGTGGCTGCCATCAGGGTGGGAAGTGGGTGGTAGGGAGAGTGAAAGGGGATGATCCACCGTGAGATGGCTAGAAAGACACCTTGACCTTGAATGCTGGAGACAAGCTCCTCCCCCTTTACTGTGAAAAAAAAGAAGCTCTACTAGGAGTGTGGAGAATGTCTAGACAAGAGCTGCTGAGCCGAGCGAGCCTTAAAATCTCTGGCTGTGCTCACTGCTGCTGTAGCAAGAAAAGGACCCTGAGAAAATAGCCTCTGACAGGATGGCAGGGATTAAACTAACACTGCATTAGTGAGGCCTGTTCTCTGTGGCGAGTCGAAGGCTGAGAGGGGAGAAAGAGAAGAGAGAGAAGAGAAAGACAGAGAGAGTAAAGGTGTGCTCATATGCAAAGGGCTTTGAGAGGAGTCATAAATGAATAAATACGTTAATAAAAAAAAAAAACGCTACTGCACAAAATTAAAAAGAGTTCAAAGCAAGATGAAATAGGGTGTCCTGCGGGCATGTGCAGCGGAGAGGGACAGCAAAGAGGAAATTACTTTTGCTTTAAAGAAGAAAAAAAAAAAGGAACAAGTGGAAGAACAAAGATGTAACCCAATAGGGAGATTGCATTGTTTGAGGTGTGGAGAAAGGTAAGAATATTGACACATTGATGAGGACCTTAAAAAAGCAAGATATGGTGTTAAAGCGAAGGTATATTAAATATATTAAAAGGAATGTAATGTGCCAGGGAAGGTAATGGAGTGAGAATGAGGCAGGTGTTCATTCCTGCTGCACTAGTAATTGATAGCAAACCTGCTTATTATGCGGCGCACAACAAGATATTGTAGCAATATCAGCAATTACGAATGGGCACAGAAAGAGCAACGTGCTGATAACAAGAAGAACCTTTATGAAAGAAGAAACAAAACGAGACGAACAGACAGTACAATGTGATAAAATGTATTCACACTGCATCTCAAAGACTGTATGGTGAAAAAAATAGTCCACCATTCTAACAGAAAAAGCAACCAAATTATCTGGTTACAATTGAAACACTGCTCTCTGCTGAAATACATGGAGAGGATAATGATGTCCTCAAAGATCACAGCGAACACAGTGCATGGTAAAGAGCAGGGCGACCATTATCTGGTACAATGACAGACATGAGATGGCCTCTAACACTCAGACAAAGGTTGCTCCCTAATGAGTGCAGCGCGGAGTGGGAGTGGACAGAAAAGGAGTAGTAGTATGTAAAATCAGAAACAAGTGATGCTTTTATGTTCGACCCAGACGCTGCGATGAACCAAGGAGAACGACGGGCACGCGTATGAACTGAATCAGTAAAGACACCAACGTGCACTGTTGGAGAGTCAGAGCTTAAGGTGTTCATACAGTGAAAAAATACAATGGGATGGGGGTGGCGCGGTTGCATAATCAGTTCCATGCTTGCATTTGTATCGGAGAAAGATTTTCATCTCCATTTACTTTCGATATCTTGGGGACACAGGGGAGGAGATTAACATCGCACAACATCTCCAATCACATCACACGCAATCTCAGTAATGCGGTCATCATCCTCAGGCCTTACTCATTTCCCAGTAATGAGTGCAAATCAACTCCCAGTCTGCCAGTGACAGCAGCTGGCAAAGAGGATGTTCTTCTACAAGCACTGTCTCGTTCACCCCCTTTCTCTCTGTGCACTTTTGAAAGGCCTATTCTCCTCTCCCCCCTCCTCCATTTCCATGTAGCTCACGGGTGGCCAGCAGAAGAGTTAGCTTTGGTCTGATATTTAATTAAGCCTTCGAGTCTGTGCCATGAGGGGGTTGCTGGCTGCTAAGGGACAGATGCAGGCTCTACGCCAATCCAGAGAGAGTAAGATGTGGCTACCATCTGCATGGAGAGAGAAAAAGATCAGGGCGCCCCTCCCCAGCGTGCATGTGTGCCGTAATGAAAGAAATGTGGCGGCTAAATGGAGGAGACTAATCAAACTCTTGGGAGAGAGGAGAAAACAAACACAGGCGCACACCGCCACAATCAAACACCGGAGAGCCAGAGCCTTCCTATGGATAAATGCCGTTAACGATAGAGGAAAGAAAAATGAAAAAAAAGAAGAAAGACCTCTCAACTGTCAGCATCTGTGCTCATCATGGCAGTACACCTTCTGTATATGATGCAGAAGAGTGTTGATTGCTGCAAAACAGGTAGAAAAAAAGATCTTCAATGTCAGTCTTCAAGACCATTAAAACAAATGATGTAACCATAATTATTATTTCCCCAGTATTTTTGGATTTAGTTCCAAGGAGCTGAAATATAATAATTGTGGGGTATTCTAGTATTATAACTAGAAAGAACAACAATCTGTGCTTCTATTCCCTTCCATCTAGTAGCACATGGCGTATCTTTAAATAACTTCAATTATGTTGTCAACTGCATATTGATAGCTACAGAAAGCCACTGGAGCACTCAGTTCACCGCTGGGCTCTGTGTCACGTGCATGTTAACTGATAGAGAACAATGAACTCATAACCTACTGTATCGCAAAGTACCATAGGCAATGCAAGATATTAATGATTTAAAACAGAGCAACTATTCAATAAGCTTTAGTAATTGCATACCCAGAAAACTGAATATGTGCGTGCTGTTTTTACTTGCATGTGTATAAAAAGGTCATGTTAGGCCAGCACTTATTTCTGTAGAATTTTCAGTGTGATAGCCTCGCCAACACATTATGTTTTAATTACACTTTGGCACGGGCAGGGCGAGTTAAATGGAGCAGGTCACTGTTTAAAGTTTAGCCTCCTAGTGTGATGATGTTTAACCACAGCGGTGATGCTGGTATTTTCTTGGACAAGTTCAGCATTCCATAACTTTTACCATTTCCAATCCTGACAGACTGTGAAAAAGGTCAGACAAAAAAATGGCACTCCATTCATGCGGCGATGGCAGGTGAACCAAAAAGGAAATTTATGAAAATAAAACCTTCAGTTTTTTTTCCGCAACTTGACATATGAAGGCCTTGGAATTCTTTGAGCTAAATATGTTTTCCTGTTCAGTTGGGTTTGAAAAGTCAACAAACATTGATAAATCCCAACCACGCTTTGCAAAGTCTTCTCGCTACTGGCGCATCTGTAAGACGAAATGTTGGGAATTGTATAACAAGGGACAAACAAACCGATTTAGACACAAAAAGTCAAAGACAACAACAATTTGACCTCTGTTCGCTACAACTAAATCCATCATTACCATCTCCCCGTCTTGTCTGGTTTAGCCCACAGTCCCTGTGTCCATCTCTGCCTCTAATGATGCCATCTCAGAGTTACTCAGTGGAGGAGAAAATCAGCGTCCCGGTCCGACAGTGGCACCTCTGTGTGACACCTCCTCCAGTCACCGCTTGCATGACTGCCGAGTCCTCATTAGAGGACAAGTCCACCTGGCTTTCAGACATAGAGAGCACTTCTAATGACATCCTGAGACGGCCCTGGTCTCCTCTCAGTGACAGAGAGGTGCAGTTCAAACCCTTGGCTGAGAGTTTTTCATTCCCATACAACCAGAGGGGTGACGGTAATGATAATGGTGTTGTGGAACGATGGGCGCTAAATGACCACGGGGATGTCTGTAGGGGGAAATCATTTGTTTGAGAACGAAGCCTCTGCAAAGACATTTACTTGTATCAAGCCACATCAGGAAACAGTTAACTAGAAAAATAGCCTACTACCTCTGGGTTGCAGACAACAGTGTTCCAGAAAATCTCCATAAAAATATTTTAAATAAGTGAACAAGAGTCTACACAAACACAAGCTGCTCACTTCTCATTATTGACTGAATATTTTACATCAGTTCAGCATGAACAATAGCAGAAAACACTATTCTAAAAGTTAACAACATCTGCTGCTGTTGATGATGCACCAGTGGGCAAGAGGTCTACTTGCAATGCCATTTCTACTATTTGAGTAATGAAGTGTGCCTAATGGTTGGAGGTCCCAAACAAAGCACAATGTCAGTATATTGAACTCCACTTCCTATTGCTGAAATTAACTTAACTCTTAACGCCAACATGACTAGGTAGCCTTCATTTATGCAAAGTATCCTGACAACAAATAATAGGCTACATGTTCACTTCTACTGGCACGTAAGTATCATCCTAATACGATATGGGATGTGTGAGAAATAATTCCACGTCTCACCCACAACATGAATAGGTTAGGGTGCGTAATGAGGAGGTGGAAACACTAAGCTGCTTACAGAAATCAGCTCTTTGAGAGACAGGCCGCTTTACCCTGCAAAGCCTATTTGCAGCTGTTAAGACAATTTCAGATGCATGGCTTTTTCTTACCAAACGAGAGACCTAAGAGCCAGCTAATGTATGGGATGACACCAGGTCCTTTGAGAGGCCAGCGTAATGCGTGTCTGTGTCTGGGCTCTGGTATCGTCTATGTGCTTCAGTGCGTTTGAGCAGATTTTCAAAATGTCTGTGCATGCAAGTGTGAGCAGTTATCACACAGCCTACACCGTGTATCTGAATGAAGCTGGTGCAGTGTCTGTTAGTGGGCCGCTGTGCCCGTGTTGATAACCTTGTGTTTCAAACCAGCTCCTCCGCATCTTCTCTCGTGATCGGGTGTGTGTCATGTTGGCAGGTAGTGGAGACAGGACAGAAACCACAGACTAACATCTGTCTTCCTGTTTGACAGGCCTGCCCTCTGAAGGGATTAGAGCTGTTCCGTCCATCAGCTGCAGCCCTGCAGGGAGTGGGGTGGCGAGGGAGAGATACCTGCAATTCATTCAAGCTAACTCCCTGCACTCATTTATTTACCCTACATTGTGATCAAAGTAGCAAATGAGGACACTGAGGTACTGCAGTAGTACTACGATTATTTTACAGGAGGGAGGGGGATAAATTGAGGGGTGTTAGGAACTACGGACAAAGACCAAGGAATCGACACAGTGGATAAGAAAGAACAACCACAGACTGAAGTAAAGGGAGAAAGGAACAGAAAAAGTGGACAAATCGGTGAGAGCGTAAAAGAGATAAGAGATGAGAGGGACTAAAACAAAAGAGACGGGAAAGGTCAGGATGTGTGGGTAAAATGCAGAAGAAAGAGCAATGTTGTTTTGACTTGACATTACCAGTTAATTGCTATGTAAATGGTTCTCAGCCCATTTATGTATTAGTTATTAACATAGTACTTGTTTCACACCCTGGCCACGTAAACAGCAGCAGCATGGTTAATGGTTGTAAATTTGTCAAGTTATTTTCTTTTGTTAGTGTGCACAGACCAGATCAGTCTCTAAATAAGTAGTTTAATACCCACATTTTCCATACAAATGAACAAGAAACAGCACTGTGAATTGAAACAATTTGTTATTCCATAATTATGTAACTCTGTTCTTTTCCACACTGCACATTTGCAGAGTACAGTCGACACAAGGCCGAGTACCGTGTGGTCAAACACAAGATCACCAAATGTCAGTAGTGTAAAAATAAGTCATCTCAGGGAAAGTGAAAGTCAAAGGCTCGAGACACGAACCAATCAAATCCGAACAAGAGCCTCTTTCACATGGAGGCTCGTGTGTTCAGAAACACAATGTAACAGTTTAAAACTGACAGCATCAGAACATAGTGAAGTAAATGTGCAAAGGCACACCAAAGACACATTTAATGACACATTTCAATGTGCAGGGCATCAGTTCAAGTTTGTTGATATGTGTCTGTAAAAGCAGAAGCAGCCTGCGTGGAAACAGCCTCCTCTAATGTTTTCCATTTAAACCCACACATATAAACACACAGTGCCAACGCAACTCATATTTTTCAGAGTTGATGCCAGTCACTGCTCATCTTGACCAATCAGCTAGTACCTTGGTACTGGTACTCATACTGCTGTATCTTGACTTCAGTGAGAGCACATCTGTGATGTTAGAGCTGTCACAGTGGATGGAGACAATCATACTGTCTTCTGACCTCCATAACCCCTGGTCCTGGCATTATTAAGATAATATTAAATAAGAAATTGGCTGGCAAGCCATTGCTTAGGAGATGGTTCTTCACCAAGGTAATCAAGTAAGACATAGCCATTATAAACTCCTGAACCCATGGCAGGACTCAAAATTCACATAAATGTATACTATGAATGAAACTCCATTTGCTGTACTTGACTGTTGCTGATTGCTATATTGTAAGTAACAAATACACTTCTTTTAAGTTGCAACAACCACACACTTTCTCATCTAATTCTGACAGTATTGGCTCATTTCCACTGTATGGTATGGCCCGACTCGCTTGGAACCATTCTTTTTTGGTTTTCCATTGGAAAAAGTTGTGGACAGTGCCTGGTTCTTTTTTTGGCGCTACTTTGGACAAGTTTCCATATGAGCTGATCTGATATAGAAAGGTGGAGTTAAAACACTGCAGACCACTGCTTTGTGAGAGAGACTAGAATTGTCACATGCGCAAAACGGGACATCCTGCACAAACCCACCATCAACACCGACCGCAATTTTTTAAATTCACATTGCAGACACAGCCGAGCTACCACTGTTTACATTGGATGTGACAATGGTAACTGCTTGCTGATGGAAATGGAATGTCAGAAAGTAAGAGCATTAAGATAACAACAAGTGACTGTGGCTGCATATTCTTTAGAAGCTCAAGAAGCCATTGAAAGATCAGTTCCCTCAATAGATGAACAGATGCATTGGTGACCTCTGTCAAATAGACCAACGAGAGGAGGACATGGCATGGGTTCCAACTGGTGTGTGTACGCACACAAATGCACAAAGCTCTATGAGGGTCGTCTTATCCCTCACTACTTCTGACAAAAGACATAAGTGAAAGGGCCATGGTTGAGCCAACTCTACGCAGCACTAACTGCTACTGTCAGCGCTTTTCACCAGAGACTCTGCCTCATTTTCTGAACGGGGGAAGATGAAAGTGGTCTTAAAAGGCGCTTGAAGTGTTGAAGTGCACAAGGCGGCTCTAGTGGGGACTGTGAATTAGAAGGGAGGGGATGCACAGTAAGGAGAGGTCTGGCCATGTTCCATGTTTGACAGTAAGATATATTTGTCTGTCCCTAGTTGAAAAGGAAGGGTATCCCATGTATCCATAATGTGTGTAGTACAGCTATGACTTTCCTTTTTTCATTCAACACACTAGTTAAATGATGGGTATGTCTAAACATTTTCTTAGTCATTAGTGAGACAGGGTTGGTGTTACAGAGAGCCAAGCATAACACAATATGATGACAAAGGACCTAGGTCTTATACAACACTGTTATCCAAATCCAGCTAGGCAAAAATTGGAACTGAATTGTAGTGAATACACATAAAAGACACACAGAGGAAACTCAATGTGGGAAAGAATATCACTGCATTGCTTCTTACAAATTCATTGCTCAATGAAGCATGGAATAGCCTTAATAAAACATGCAATTTAGGGGCAGTATTATCCAGATAATGGCTTTATCCCTGAGCAAGTGTTGGGACACAGTGACATAAAAGAGGAACTGAAGCATGAGCTGCCAGTGTGCCACAGCAGCAAATCACTGCTCAACTCCAAAATCAGAGCTTCAAAATCTATTTCTGATTCTACCCTGCACCTTATACAAAAGAAATTAATAACCACATGTATGAGGAATAGTACATAATTTTAGCTTAGGTAAAATCAATCATATGTACAGCATAAATCGTTCCTGGACAAATATAGTTGCATAGAAATCAGTTATTTGTATTTTGACAAGCTCATGATTGTTATGTTTAGTATTTTAAATTAAATTGGCCTTTATCGGCATGGAAAACAGACATTTACATTGCCAAAGCAAATGTGAAATAAAAACATGTACATAAACAGAATAACTGTGCTATTTAAATATATTTATATATGAACAGACAAGCAAAATAAGATGAGACTTGAGTTCGAAAATACAAATAGGGTCTCTATCTGCAGTACAAGCCAGTAAGCATGAACACATTAAACGAAGCTAGAGAAATAAATAAAATGAAACTAAAAAAACAAAGTCTGATCAACATTTATCAATCACGTTTAAGTCATTCAAATTAGTTTAAACATAGCGTAACCCTGTACTATGCTGCAGAATTGTTCATTCGCTGTGATCTCCGCTACCTCACTTGAACTTCAGATATGCTGGTATATTAATGTCACTATAAGTCAGTTGCATTTTAAAAAAGGTAGCAAACAGCTTTATCTTTATCCATGATTTTCACATTGAATCTAAAACACTTCCACACAACTTCTCAGATGGATTATCTGTTCAGCACGGCTTGTTAGTTTCCTCCATGTTGCATTAATAAAGACAACCATGCAAGCCTACATTGGTTTACTAATGGGGTAATGGGGAGTGACAAATGCCCGCCGCTGGAGTACAAGGCCTGACCTATTATACTTATAGTACATAGTAAAGAATTCTCCTCATATTCAAATGATAGTTAACAGTTTGTAATGACTGCCCTATGTGTTGATTCAAATAGTAGTAGACATCTGCACTTACAAATGTCTCCACCCACAACAAACAGTTGGAGCCATAATAATGGTCCTCTCAAACATCTAACATGAAAACAACATGTTACAATAAAAGCAGATGTGACTTAACAGAAAAAGCATCAGAGCACCTCACTGGCACTTAGACCAGTCAGGAAGGGGGAAAAGGGAGTATGAGGGAGGATAAGATGCAAATGTCACGCATGGAAGTCTTCAGAATGAATTGTAGTGGTGCCCACTTTTTATATACAGTCTATGGGTGCCCATAGTTGGGAGAAGCATTCCTATGACAGATGGCACAGGCTAGGCAGTGTGTTGGGTTAGTGAAGAAGCATAAGGTACTCTCTAGATGATCTCATACACCAGCGTCAGGCCCAGTCGGAGGTGTAAATGCTTCTGTGCATAAGAAAGACAAAGAGGC
>JAPMOB010245793.1:0-16693 GCA_029875015.1 Lepomis gibbosus
TATACCTTAAGAGGCTGTATTTTAAGATGTTGGAATGCACTCTTACCTGGCTGAATGTTGGGATTAATCATTTTGCGAACCAGTGGATTTGTCAAAATGCAATTACTATACAATAGTTCCCTGTGTGCCCTATACAAGTTGGATTAGATATTGATTATCATACCAAAAGGAACCCCCTCCAAAAAGGAGGAAACACAAAAATAACACTGACAATGACGTGGATCCCAGGGGCTTCCACAAACAAACACTAATTCAATGCCTCACTGACACAAAAGCACATTCAGTCAAAGCAAACCAAATAACATCCTTGTCAAGCATCTGGTAAATGGGTTATTTGGCACCTTAACAACAAGTTGCAGTTCAGGCCCATTCAGATTGTCAGCAGACACTACAGGCACGCTGTCTGAGAATGAGAGGCTTAGCAAGAAGGGGGCTGCAGGGGAGCGCTGGGGAGGCTGGAGAGTTTAAGACCAGCACTGTGGCTATTACAGGATGTCAGAAAATATGCTTAATTGAAAATGATTAGGGCTCTCGTAAAAGCCGATCAAGTCAGGGTTTTGGGGAGAAAGCGCAATTGTCCCGCATAATCCTGCCTGTCGCTGTTCTTTCATCTGAATGAAGAGATCAAAAAAGAAGGGATTTGTAAAGGCCAGACCTCCATGCGCTGCAGCCACTGAGCTCAGCTCCTCTTTTTTTATTCACTCTCCTTTTCAAATGTACTTCTTCTCTGTCTCTCTTCTACCTCCCTATGTTGCTTTTTGTCTTCACACATCATTTTTCATTGGTCACAAGGTATGTGGAGGTCAGCCTTTTGCTGTGATTTTTGGTGAACGCTCCTGTTTCATAGTAATAGCAGTGTATCATTGCATTGTGGGTACTTTGTAGCAGTGAATCACGGTGAGGACTTGTGTGACCACATGTTTAGAGATTGCACAGTATTGCCCTTCATTATCAGACATCAAAGAAACACACACAAATGCACTCACCCACACACAGGCTATGGGTTGTACTTCCATGTCTTCCTTTATCCGTCTTTCAGAAAGAGGATAGAAAGCGGTCTGAAATGAAAGCTAGAGGGGCCTAGAGAGAGTCAAAGTGAGACACACATAAACATTCACACACATGCAGGAATCAGCTGTGAGCCGAATGGATCTGAGTTGGGGGGAGTACCCTGCCCTCATGCCCTCTCTTTGAAGTGAGGCACAGGCCGTATGTACAAGCCCCAGAGAGGGGCATGTCTGAATCCCCCCCATAGGCTGGCTGAAGGCAGCGGTCCGAGCGGGGCACACAACACAGAGAAAAGAATGGAGCTTCCTAACAGAGCTGCTTTCTCTTCACACACTTTCTTCACTCACACCAGAGTGATTTTGTTCAGAGAAAGACTGCTTAGGGCAATGAAACTCACCATACTTGATTTAATGTTTGTACTGTTTTAAGGATGTGAGATAGAATTTGAGAGAGCGGTTCTGTGTGATTTTTAACAACCCAATGGTCTTGATGAAGTTCTTTTAAAGATTTTCTAACAACCTCTGAACGTTGCTATCAGTCACTTTGAAAGTGATAGCACGCAACTCATTCAAGTTGCTCTCGGAAAGATCTGTAATGGCCTTTACTATTTATCTTAAGATTGATGTAAAATAAATTCCCCCAAACAGCAACATGAGTGATGGGTGTTTAGTTCTAGCCTCAACAATTATGTTTAAGTCAGTGGATGAAGAGGGATCATGTCCATTTCTGTTGAGTGCAACACCATTAACCTCTAGCCCGATTAGTACGGAAGAAAAACTCTGAGCAGATGATTTCCGTCACTGTAATGTCACACTGTTGTTCTCAGCTGCCGAGGCTGCGCTTATAGAACACACTGTAAACACACACACATGCACTTTGATGGACTGTTCCCAGCTTGTGCGACCAGGACTCGGCTCACGGGTTGGGTGGGATATGGTGAGACGGTGTGAGGTCTTGTCTGGTCTGGTCTGGGCCACTCTTGCTCTGCTCTGGCCTCAGGGAATGTTTGGCGTGAGATAAGGCTGTGTTTGAAGAGGAGCTCCAGATGCTCGTATATTACAGGTTGTCTTGACATGCCGCAGATAAAGCCTCAGAGAAGCTCCTGTCGCCAGGCCGCACCACACAGACGCACACTCACAGGGAAGATAAATGTTTACAGGAGGCATTCACCCTTCGACAGTGCCGTGCTGCGGACGGCAGGGCTGTCAGAGCTTTACCATTTTTAGGCTGTGGCTCATGTTTGCGGCATCTGGCTTTTGACAGCATGTTATATGTTACCGGTCACTTTTTTATAAACATATGATTACATTTCCATAGCTTTGAAATACTTCTGCAGTTTCATAAAAAGATAGTCGTAGCATTAACAAACTGACAGTTAGCTACAATGGTAAAGGCCATGCTAAAAAAATGTTAGCATGTTCCGGAGATTAGATTAGTAGTGCCATTTCTTTTTTTTTCTTCTCAATGTGTACGACTGATTGGCCTTCCAGTGTCTTCCCATGTCTCTTCACACTCGGTAAAACAAATGTGTGGTTGTAATTTTAGTTCATAAAGGTGAGGTGATGAATTTGTCACCCTGATAAAGATATAAAGTCTTGCAGTGGTGTTCTCTACCTGACTGTCACGCCTGCCTAAAGTTTATTAGGCCTGGAAATAGCTTTTACTGTAGGTCAGATCTTTACTGAGTAAAGCTGTGGTTTCAGTTTACTCTTGTTGAAAAGGCTCTGCCCAAAGACATAATGCTTAATTGGCTATTGCTTCTCATTATTTAATGCGGCTAACCTCTGTATCTTTTAATTGTAAGCATTGTCATCTCAAATCCCTAAGGCGGGGACTATGTCCCTGCTCTCTATCCAACCTTGAATGAGGTTATTCTTCACTAATAAGACAAGAGATAGAGGGTTTGTGTAATGCAGAGACCGGTTTCCTTCTGTCATTAAGTCATGTGTTTGCTAAAGTGGAATGGTATATTGCTTGGCATAAAACATGGCGTGTCTTCATTTGTCAGGCTTGTAGAGCTGTGAGACAAACGATGTTCAGAGTGTATGTCTGAGGGCCCTCTGAGACCACAGCTGAGTGGCTGCTCACTGGTGCATCTCTCATGCTAATGTCATGGTCTCCCAGTCTATCTGTCACCCCATTACGCTAACATCATTATGCACAGGGGCCTGTCTCTGCTTTTGAAAAGAACAGAATCATTCCTGTCTCATTTTGAAGCAAATTGTTTGGGGAACATTTCTCTCTCCTTTTTCCAGTGGTAATGGTGGGCCAATCATTTTGCGAGGCTCCAGGTATGCAGATGAATGAATAGCTATTTGAGCTGTTTGATGAAAGGAGTTTTTGTATTATTCATGAGAGGGGTGGTGTGTCTGAAAGAGAACGAGTTTGTGTGTGTGTGTGTGTGTGCGCGCGTGTGTGTGTGTGTGTGTGTGCGCGTGCATGTGCACTCACATGCGCGCATCTGTTCATGTGTGTGAAGGGGCCAATGTGTCAAATATGTGTCATACATTCACACAAAAGTGCAGTTTACATGCATTTTACAAGCATGCCTGCATCAACCTTTTCACACACCCTACACAGTCGTCCTTAAAATTTTTAGATGAAGTATATGGATGTAAGCTACGAGGGAGATCACTGCTTTGGTTTGTGAAATAGTCAACTAATGGCTACTTGGCATTTTGAGACCCACTGTTACTGCATCCCCCTGATTAGCCCAACTGCATGGCATTCTTTCACTCTCTGAGCTACTCAGTGTTTCTGAGTGGGATCATCCCACTGTGATCTTTTCCCTCTCTTCACTGGGAATCTTTTCATCTCACCCAGCGCAGGTTCAAATCCAGGTTAAAACCTTTGTCTCAATCTAAATCTCTTGGCCCTGGCAAACTGCACAAATTCCAGTCTGTCAGCTCAGCAGATTCCTCGTCCTGGTGTGCAAGTCTCCTGCATGCGTGCTATCCCTCTGTGTGGGAGGTATGCTAGCCATGCACCCACCTGCTAATTTAAAAGCTTCAATCACCTCGGCTAACTGAGAAGACAACCCTGGGTTCCCGTAATTGCCCTGGTGACAGTGCTTCAGCAAGAAAAAAAGCCTTTTTGTGTCATCATTTGCACAACGTTATGAATAGGTTAATAAAATAAAATACTTTAATTATAGCTTAGTTACCATATTGTTAATGGTGCCAGTGTGGCTCAATTGAATAGTTCAGTTTCTACTATTAATTATCTGAAAGTGAACTTGTTTAAATGATATTTTACAGCCCCTTGATAAAATTACCGCTAGAGGCAATGTAATGATAGACAGACAAAGGCCATGCACGAATTATCATAAACTATTAGCTTGTTTCCAAAGGGTTTTATGTTAATCTTTTAGCGCTTAAGTACCCTGCAATTAACATATCAGGAGGAGCTGCCTTCCAGCTAGGCTTGCAAATTGAAGTCCTCAGATAAAAAAGCTATTGAGATGAAACCCTGAAAGAGAAGAGGAGCTATCGCACTGAAGTGTGGTGGAATTTTTACTGGTGTGCTGTGTGTGTGCGTGCGCGTACATTTGTGAGAGAGGGAGAGCGATAGAGAGACTTTAAGAGCACTGAGACAAAGAGTGAGTGAAAAAGAGAGCAAGATGCCGTGAGAGTGTCTGTGATCAAGGGTGTATAACAATTCCATTATCTCTCTTGGGTGATGACATGAGATGTCTCTTTCAGGCCTCTTTCCCTTTGTCTAACGCTATACAGTGTGTGAGCTATAGGCGGACTGAAATGGCTCTCATTGGCTGTGATGGCGGCATCTGATGGAATGTGTTTACATATCAGACTAGTGGCTTGATATGTAAATGCAGCGCGCTGAAAAGGCTACAGGGAAATATGGTTCATTGTTAGGTCTTCACAGTCCATGTTCCCTTTTATGCTAAGCACAATTGTATCCACTGAGCAAGCATCTTGTTAAACCGTCCATTGCCTTTGGTAGGTTAAACCCACAAAGGAGACCCATGCTTTGGAAGTTATGCCTGTTTTATAGGATAATTGGCAACTTTGCTTTGGTCTGCTTTCTTTGTTGTCGACACATAGCAGCTGACATAATTTACATTTACTACAATTAAATGAAAATACCCTTAACACATGTCTTAAGTTCATTTTTTTTTGTCCTGCTTCCTTACTGTAGAAATTAGAAGGGGGGATTTATATTCCTAGGAGTACTAACCTCATTTTATGTGAAGAAAATATATTATATTTCAATATAGAGTTTTTTGTTATTTAATTTTATTAAATTTCTAGTTGTTTTTCTAGAATAATCAGCTAATGGTAGTTTTTTTCTGTTTGTAACCATCTAGTCACTCTAGCCGGAAAAAGCAATTGTATGAGGAAAAACGAATTGTTAGACCATTACACATGGCATTCTGTACATTCTAGGACACATCAGTCCTGACTCAGTGAAACCATATTGCTCATAGAGTGCTCTGATATTTTCCTCCATCACCTAAAGATAGATGACTCCTCTGAGGCCTTAATCTCATGTTAAAGATTTGTTGGCCTCTAGAAGTCAGGCCTAGCATTGAGATGCCTCGCCTGATTTATATTCACTGCCATGGAAGGGGAGCCAAGTGCACTATCTGCAAAGCAGATGCTGCAGCAGTGCCCTTGTACTAGGCTTTATATTTCACCCGAAATAAAACCTCCAAACAAGGTCATGTCCTCGAACCCTCTCTTCTATCTTTCTTTCTCCATCTTTCTTCCTATTTTTTCTTTCTAGTCTTTCATGGAAATGATAACCTGACAAAGTATTATGTCTCCATTCTAATTGAAAAACTTGCATAGGAAATAGCACAGAAGCCTTACCCCTTACACTGAGAGGTTTTTATTTCTTTCGTGGCTGAATATGAGAGCGGAAAGCTGAGAGAGAAATAAGGAACACAGCCGGCCAAAATCCTGATGAACGCCTTTAAAACCAAATTCTTGTCTGTCAGCCCTTATAATTTATGGGGCGGAGATTACAAAGCTACCGATACAATAAATTAAACTGATGGACAGAATTATGCCCAGTGCTTCCTGCTCTCCCCAATGACGCACACTAACTTAGCACTGCCTGACAATGAGTGTGATTTACCACCCGGGCAAGAGTAGAGAAGGGAAAACATTCACAGACAGAGGCACCCAGGCCTCACTTTGGCCCAAAGCCTAGTGAATAAAACCCTGCTTTAATTCACCCACAAACGTGTCGCCATTAAAAGACTAACAATAGGGATTGCAGATCATAAATACTCTCTGATTTATATGCTAACAACAAAGAGCATAAGCACAGCCAAGGAGAGGGAGATTGTTTGACAGAATGTTGTCAAGGAGAGAAAAAGAGAGGAAAAACACACTCATTCTCTCGTTCTCACTCACAGACACTCTTAACTAAATCTGACCAGGGATGTAGCCCAGCCCTATCTCCTGCAGCAGCGTAGGAGCAGATGTGTCTGCTCTCTTCTCAATGTGTGACAGACAGAAAAGATAAACAGAGAGAAAAGTAGAGGGAGAGAGGAAGAGACGAAGGGAGGGAGGTAAAGAGAGCAGGAGCTGGCACGGCACTGGCTAATTTATCTCGCTGAGAGACAGATTAAAGAGAGAGGAGAGTGAAACAAAGTTCCACTGGCTTAATCAGCGGACAGCCTGCTAGCAGAAGACATGATAAATCAGAGCAGGCTCAGTCCAGGAGAAAGCCTTTGCTCTGGGAGGGAATGGGAGACATCCTCAGCCAAACAGCAGTATCTTTTACATGGACTGTTGTGAATAGCGGCTTGTGAACCCGCTATGTGTATACTTGCAATCGATAGTCATTGCTATTGTTTGAACAAACATTGTTATACAGTAGTCTTCTGCTGTTACTTTGTTCCGACACTTTTATTTTTAGTAGTGGGTGAACAATCCTGGTTGGTGCTGTTGTGTAAACAGGACAAAGGGACATGAAGGGCCTTAAGTTTCCCCTTGGTTTCGCTGTGCAGCCGTGTCTTTCTTTAGCTTTGTGTCTGACAGGGGACTAACCTAAGGGCCTAACCCAGGAACAGGAAAAGGGGCTTAGATATCCCTGTGTCATTAGTTCACTACGGGGTCACAGCTGGGCCACTCAGAGCATGATTACACCCCTTGATTTATCTGCTTTGGAGCCCAAACACAGATAAATCTCCGAGCTCATCCCGCCGTGGGATCCTCACTGTCTGATAAACGGCCCAAGCTGAATAAACAACCNACCCCCACCCTTACAAACACCCTAACCCCTCATACATATGAATAATTCATTCAGATTGGGAGCTCTGTTAAATGTGTATATTTTGTATCTTAAATGGCAAAGGTGCTTCTGTGATCTCTATCCAATACTCCTTGCATGTCTTTGATGAAATACTAGAGAGGCAGAGGTTGGCGGACATTTTGTTTAATAGTTGTAAACTTTATTTCTGCACCCCGGCTGTCGTCCTCTGGCATTTTCACATAAATATACTTTATGCAAATAAGGCGCGGGTTAGCTTGCACCACAGCTCCTGTGTAGATATTGGCCTGTCTGCGACTTTATGACAAAGTTTAAAATCATTCATTACAGTGACCCCTGCGGTAAATTCACTTAGTGGAAAATTGTCCCAGCTCTCCTGTTTGGTGTGTTGATGTGATCACAAGTGCATTTTTAACTTAATTAATTGGCCGTTTCTGTTGACAAGAAATTTATGCAGTAATAATTTGCTCGAAATAGATGCGGAGCGCAGGAAATGAGATATCCATCAGGGCGCTTGTGTTCCGCCAGCTGCACCGCGGCTAATATGAAAGTATTTCAGGCTGCTCAGACCCTGCTGTTTGCGCAGTCAAGATTATATATACCCACGATCCATTGCCTGCCTCAGAGGCGCTCATGGAGGTCTATGATAACAAAGACTATGTGATTTATGGCCTGCTGTGAAAGCAGAACTTGATGAGATTAAACAATTTCATAGCACGAGTGTTTCTCAGAGGGCCCTCTGATTTGTGGCAGCAATGCCGACAGTAAATCAGGTTTATATATCTGAAAGCATGCTCAGCAAAGGAGCGCAATTACTGTTTAAGACAGCTACTTTTTATTTAATTTTTATCCCTGGTTTGTCTCTTTTATTTCTGGCCTGTCACATAGCCACTCACCTTCATAAGTCCTTCTCAGGGAAGGGTTGAAGAAGAGCGGAGGTGGAGAAGCCGAGGAGGGGAGGAGTGGGAGGCACAGTGGCGTAGGCTATCTCTCCTACACAGCTTAGAGACACAACAACAACAACCAGGGGACGACGACGGCCACCGGCAGAACAACATAGGCATCCACAGAGCAGGTGGAAGCGCTCAATTTTTAATGCATTGTTTTCCTGCTTCTCTGTCCCTGTCTGGGTAAATGGAGTAGGCAGAGTGTAATTAGAGAACTGGGCTTTGCTCCTTGCCATAAAGATGACATGGTGTAATGATACAGCTTACAGGCCCGCAGAGGGTTCTGTCTCGCGACAGAGGATCTGGGTCGTTTGCCTGTGACTTATGATAGGTGTGGAAGATGACAGTGTTATCATTGCGACGTGGAACACAGAGATGTGGATGGGGGAAATTTCTAGCGAAAGGTTGTCAGGGATTGGAGGCGAGGAGAGATGGAGCGGGAGCATATTAATCATCTGTGTTTACAGGTTGTCGTGTGATATTTCCAAATGGAAATAAAGAGGAATCCAATTTTACCAATAGCTTAATTATCATTACGTCTGTTTTTAGTGTTGTTTATTAGTCATGAAATATTTGCTGTTACCAGTTCAAAGGTTTGTTATTTAAAATCACGAGTATGTGCTCCAATATCATCTTTACATGCTTAAAAATATTAAGTGTAAAAAACATATTTTTATATATTTCATACATTTTGCATTGAGTTCAGGTCAGTGTTCTTGCATTTAGATAACTGTGGTTGTGCTGTATTTACATCATGCACGTCTGTATCTGCACCAATCAACTGATCAGTTTGTGTTTGTGCATGAATTTAAGTGGGCATGTAAGTACATGTGCATTAGTGTTTCATGCACTCAAATAATGTGAAAGGGTGTGTGTGAGTGTGAGCTTTTTAAAGTCAGTGCATACACACATGCGTATTTGTGTGTTTTTTGAAGTTGTGGTTAAATGTTCTGTGTGTGTGTGTGTGTGTGTGTGTGTGTGTGTGTGTGTGTGTATGCCTGTGTCCTTGGGTGAAGATGCATCTGTCTGCATCATCCCATATCTTCCCAGAAAACATCAAGAGATCTCATTATTTCGACACATCTCAGGTTTCTTTTTTCTTCCGTATGCCTTGAGTCAAAATTAGTTTTCATTCCCTCTGTGATCTTACTGACTGAAGATGGCTCAAAGTAAAGAAAATCGCAGTCTTCGTACCTTCGTAGCGAGGCTGAGTCAAACACACACTTCACACAGCCACAGACTGAGTTAAGCATTGCTAAGTAACCTTCACATTTCACTCGTGTGAAGAGCTAATTTCCTTTAAGTTCACATGTCACTTTTTGTGGCTCTTTTTGTGGGTCCTCTTCAAATGTCTCTCGGTGTCTAATTGCATAGGAAACATTCTAGACAAGCCGGTGTGACAGGCCCGCTCCCAGAGTCTTCAATTATTAAACATCCTACACTCTAGAAAACAGCTCTGACATTAGCTACAGCCCCTAATCAGAACAGAAAGCTTCATGATATGTCACACTCCTTACTTGCTGTGGTTTTGTGTGTATGTTTGTGTGTGTGTAGTTTATAGTATGTAGAAAAGATGAAACTATTTCCTTTTACACCAGTTAAATAAGGCAAAACTCTGACAAAAATGATTTTTGTCACAGGTAGATCAGAATACTCACATTTCCCTTTTTTCTCCTCCGGTTTTAGAGATAAAAGAAATTGTTTGTACTTATGAAAATATATGAAACAATCAGTAATGTTTTGTGTAAAACTTTAAATGAGAGATTGAACCATTGTTTGAACTAATGTATACAACATTTAGTGATTTTTATTTTTGTCTGTGTAACTTTCGACCCCAGTGGAAAGGTCATAGACCAAAATAAGAAATAGCCTCAAGCTAATTGTACTGCGTACCTGTAATGTAGCCTTACATTTCCTCTTTAAATCACCTACACTTATTCTGCAAGATACTCCAAGAAAAGGTCAAATGACTTTAAATTTCAACCTAAAAACAAATACAGCCCTATTACCATTTATGAGTCATCTCTACGGATGATTAACGTCCAGCAGCGCTCAACCTTTGCCTGTCTGACGCTTAGCCGTACACAAAACGGCAATGTTCACTGTTGCTGGTTCGCTCTGTGGGCCTTGTGCCCCAAGCGAAACATCTGAACAGTTGCTCTTGTGATCAGTGATCATATGATACATTTACTGAGAGCAAGTTCATTGGAGTAGAACTGGTAAATCATTAAACACACGCTCAGCTGTCTTCCTGCTGAGCAAAAGACTGCTATTCTACCCACAAGTGCAAGCACCATTACATCAAATGTTCTTCCCCCTGCCATTACCTAAGAAAACAGAATTAATACTGTTCATGCACACAACAGCAATTTAAAACGCATTATAATCTTTTCTCTAAACCATATTCATTATGGTCAGATATAAAAAAGACAACATTTGAATTAATAAACTATAGTTCTCCCTTTCACCATGCCATTTGTGATTGTTGCTGGCAAAATATGCATTTAAACGTTTTTACATCAACCAACCATCAAAACAAGTTTTTCCCTTCTGTGTGTGCATATGTTAGGGGTGGATTCAATATCTGGTAGTGAATTAGATCATTTCTCATTTCATCTTTGCCACTACATGCTGTAAGACGCTGCAAGCTGGTGCTACTTACTCGTTTTTCATTGTTTATTTCTAAAAGTGCTGTATTGTTCGTAACCCCTAACTTAAGAAGTACAAGACATGAATCATAAAAAATTCTATTGAGTGAAGAAATAAACGTGTCATGCCAGCATTAAATGTTGACTCAAATAAGTTCACAAGTTGTGTCTCCTCTGATCTCTAACATGATCAGAAAGCAGCACCAGTTTACAGAGACAAGACGTGAAAAAAGTTCCATGCACAGACACAAAAGAAATATTTTGATATAGACCCAAAGAGAAAACATATCAAAAGACATTTTTATACATGTCTTTTGCAAGCACAAAAAGCAGAAATGGTGTCAAGAGAAAACAAAACAGAAGGCTTGTTTCTTCCAACAATTGCTTTAAGCTACAAAAATCTCCTTGAGTCCCTAGCCACCCCTCAATGTCAGCCCCCCTCCCGTCTCTCTCTCTCTCTCTCTTCTTCGTTTCTCTCTTTTCCCCCTTTCCCTCTCCAAGGCAGGACAGGGCCCTCTTTGCACCCTGATAGGTTGCGGGCTGATGCTTAGCAACAACATTCCTGTGCCCTAAGTAGCAGTAAGCCTCTGGCTGAACTCTTTGATGTGGCTGTCAGGCCACATTTATTTCCTTTTAGCACTTTGTCTACTTGTCCAGATGTATAAGGAGATAAAAAGGGCTGGTGTTTACACTGGTCTCCCTCTGTAGCGCAGCTGTAATTAGATTGTATTGCTGGTCAGTCTTAAGGAGGGAGGTGAGGTGAGGCTAGGCAAGAACCACCTGTGTCAGGATTAGCTGTTCAGGGTGAGACCTCAGAGCCACTTGAATGCAGTGTTGTAAAACATGTGCAAAATAGTTACCTTATGTACTTTTGTACACAACACTGTGACACCCAACATCATAATCATATTCCAGTCAAGTCTTGCTAGATCAGTTGATGTCAGCGTAATGCACCATAATATAACGCCCATCAAGATTTGATATCGATAGCCAAGCTTGCAAAACTTTGTAAACTTTGTTGTAGTCGCATCTGAAAAACACCTAGATATTCGTCAACCTTCGACTCACTTTGTGTATCTCGTATTTTCAGGAACCCCACTGTGGTTATGTGCTCCATGTGGCTCTTTTTGTGTTTTGCTTTTCTTGTCTTTCCATCCCTCCCCTGTGTGTCTCTCTCTCTGTCTTCCTGCTCCCCTCTCTCATGGTGATATGTTGGAAGTAATAATCACTATTGCCTCTGGGTTTATCAGCATTTATTCGCATAACAACACAGAAAAGGAGAAGACAGACAGCACTGGTGTAATGTATTATCCAGTACGGGAATCATCTTTCATAATGACATCCTACAGAGCTTCTTCTCTCCGCCACCACCCATTTCTCTCTCTCTCTCTCTCTCACTCACACACACACACACACACACTTTCTTCGTTTCTCTTTCCGTGTTTCCACTCCCCTCTGTCCACCCTTTATTATCACAGAATCCATGGTGCTCCCCAGCCTGTAAATTTGTGCCGCATTATCATAAGCTGTGGTGATAACTCACATTGCATAGAGACAATAATGATGTGAACACTCAGCATATGCCCTGGGCCCAGCAAATTAAAACAATGCTCAGCTTGATGAGCAGACTAATCTGGACAGCAGAGACACTGAGAGAGAGGGAGAGAGGAAAAGGGGATCCAGGAGCATCTTAAATAGACAACACAGCAGCACCTCCCTCTGTTCAGTGTAGGTACAACTAGAGAAAACAAGAGAGGGAGATGGGGAGAGAAAGAGAGCGATACAGAAAAGGTAGAACAAGCATGGATGAATCGCTTGTTTTGAAAACATAAAAGGGATATGATGTGTGAAAACATCATGAGACAATCACTAGCTTTTATTTTTGTGTGTTAGTTGTTTGTATGAACAGGCGCTGAGTTCAGACATATAAAGCATATATATTCTGCAATAATTGCAGGAAAGGAATAAATTGTGTCCCTTAATTATTGGAGCCTCCTGTCAAGCTTCTAGGAGGAGTCAAACAGTGTCATGTTTCTATTCAACATCCCCAGCAATGTATTATCTAGTAGTTTAAAAAAAGAGCTCAATGTCAGTCATTGATTTATCCCTGGGTTTTATTTTGAATTTAAATTTCAGTTGCATAACACTGTTTATTATAATTATTAAGTGTCAACAACATCCCATAGGTCATGTATATAGTAGCAGTTGTAATGTTAAACAACTAGTTTTATAGTGTCTGTATAGCCCATTTGTAAAAAAACAAAAAACAAAGAAAAAAAGAGAAAAAGCGTTCAAATAATCTAAGCCATCAGTCTGTCAGCCCTCATAAATTAATTAAGAATGACATTTTTCCTTCATTTGTTCCACACACTTACTCATCATAAGCAGTGCTGCTTTCTCATCCTTTGGACAGGCCATTGACTAAAGTGAAAGAGTGCAGATGCGGAGGGGAACGGAGGAAGGTGTGAGAGGAGAAAGGGGAGGATCAGGACATGGGATAGCTAGCTCATTGATGTTCTGTGGATGGGGTAAAATGGTTGTGCTGGACAAGACGGGACTGGGTGGGTGGTTATACTGAAAGAAAGATGACTGACGTCCCATAGGACCAAAACCAGGGTATGGAGGCAGCTCAGGACTCAATCCAGCATTCAGCTAACTCCAGAAGTCCTCCCTCTCCTTCTTCACCTCCAACACCCCCTTACATAGTCTGTGGGTGGTGCTGTTAATAATGTAGCAACTAGGAAGATTAATTGCGGGCAAGCAGCAGGATTAGGAGGGGCTTTATGGGGCCAAGCAGGCCAGAGGAGGCCCAGGCTTGTGATCTTTCAAGCAGGCCAGGAAATGAGGCAAGCAGGGGCACAGCTCAGTGGCTCAGAAGAGCATGGAGGTAGATCAAATAGAGAGGGCTCACAATTCCTGTCTTAATGCCTGAGTTGCTCTGTTAGCTTACTGTAATTGTCTTAGACAGACTCTTTTGGTGTTCATTATGACAGCCAATATCAATTATATCCTTGAAACCAAATGGCAAAATGTAAAATCACGACAATGAAGATACTTCTGTATATAGGGTGGGTTGTGATAATTTTGGTTCAGGATTTCTCATTGGCCCATTCCAGTGTCCATTTTGCTGGTGCTGCAGCTAAGAAAATATGAAGTATGAATACCTGATTGTTTTTCCTCAAAAGGGAGGTGTCAGTTTTTACTGAGTACAGTATGTTCTTATTTTAGGTTGTTTTACTTCTTGTATTACACATTCCATACACCTTACAAACAGGGAGTGATCTGTGATATTTCTTTACTGGTTTTAGCCACTCCAGAGGTTGAGAGCAGCAGGTCTGCTGTCAAAACAATCTATTTATTCCAAGCTGTTTCCTTCAAAAGCATGGTATACCAGCATATATGTAGTAAGGTCTCAAAATAGGAGAATTTTGCCATTTTCTTTCTTTGGTGTAATATGAGACACATGCTGGCGAGACCTTAATTCCTTTCAGAGATGCAATCTGAAAGCACATTATGTGATTGTTTTAAATTCACAGTGCTCTATTTGCCCATGAAGAATATGGTTCCATTTAACAGTGCAGACCATTCCATTTCTCAAGGTTATGCATGGGCATGTAGAGGAACAACAATAAAAGTGGGAAAAATGCAGCTCCAAACCATCTCTAATATGTATTTGTCAGTTGAGTCGCTTGCAATGATTAAAGGCCCAGTGAATTCCTTCCTGCAGGAAAGGAAAGTATTTCTGCAAAGGCATCAGATATCGCTGTGTCATGATAAACTGCCTGCTCTGCTAGCTAAAAGGCTATGGGAAGGAAGAGGATGTTTTGGACCTTGAAAGTGCACAAAAGAAACAACACAAGTAACTCTTGACCTGTTTGGGAACATGCTCGGAGAATCAGGCCTCTGTTTTCTCTTTGTCTTTAAGCAACATTTGTCACACTTGTTTAGCCTGAATGTCTGGCTGTGCGTAGAATCAATAGCTCATTCTGGCTGCGCAGTCAGGAATTTATGCATACATTTAACTTACTCCCATTTCAATTATGTGACATTAAATAACATAACCTGTTAAACAGAGATTTGCATTTAAAATGCAAATTGCATTTCCTCTCTTAAAACATAATACATAGTGAGGTCATTTCAGGCCATTTGTCTGACTACCATCACATAAGCTTGCTACATTTGTCTGTCCAGAGTGAGTGACGTTTACCCTTTAGTTGACCACTGCAGGAAGTCATGGCTGAGTGAAGGTTAAGACCTCTCCTCCCTATCCAGGTCGTAGATCAGATCATCAAAGCCAGGACTGTAACTACACAACACGTGAGAAATAATAAAACTTGAGCTGCCACGTTATGTCAGAAAACAGGAGCAGTGTTTCCAACATTAACAATACCAATTTATGACACTACACTAATACTTGACATTTTGAAAGTTGTCGAATCTTTTTTCCTTCTAGATATTCATTCTATTTGTATGTTTCCTTTCTCCTAGCTAACTAATGAGCCTGGATCTGAGAGTCAACCACTGCCCTATACTCCCCTACCCCGAGGATCCAGAGATGCCAAGAACCACAAAGGTAAGACAAAGAACTTTGGGCTTCACAACCTTTTCAGTCAGTTGCTTTGTACATACAACTGTGTAGTTATTCTTCAAAATAAACAAGAAGCAACACAAAATTTGATCATACATTTAATCAAAATCTATGGATTATGTAAATATGAGTCATGGCCCTAACAGCTATAAAGAGTGGGAATATATTGACCTTGAGACTGAGTTGAAGTTCTGATATCCATTCTTATTGATCTCATCTGATCTGTGTGATGTGTAGATAGTGGGAATAAATCTGAGTAATCTAGGTTAACTCTGATCTGAATGTATGTGTGGGAGCACACAGCCCATATACAAGACGAAGCATCCTTGATCTGTTGCTACTAGACATTGATTAGGCCTCATATTGACCCAGTGTAGTCAGTTGATGTAATTGTGTAGCAACTTCTTAACATCAAACACTCCACTCTAGTAAGAATGCATCTCATTCATGAAAAAAGATGTAATGTTCTAGATTAAGTGTGCAAGCTGCCTCCTAGATTTGTACCTCAGCTTTAGTAAAAACAAAAAATCTATACAATCTATTTCATTATGCTACATAGTATTTTTTTATTATACTATACCAAAAAGTTAGCTTTTTTCATCAAATGGATAGATGAATAGATGGATAGATAGATAAACTTTATTATTTCACCTGGGTATTTACATATGCAGAAGAAATGAAAAGTTTTTTCTCATCAGCTGCCATTGTATTGCATTTAAAAGTAAAATAAATAACGCAAACCAAAAATTTGATATAATTTGCTAATGTATAGCATTTAGCCAAATGTTGTCCTTAAACTACCAACATATGTTTTATTGGCTATCTTAAAAATCTAATAAAAATAATGTTACACCATATATATCACCATTTTGTAAAAGTAACATTGTAACTATTTACCATAATGTTAAAGGCAGGCTTACAAAAGGCTTAAGACACAAAACAGGTCACCAAATTTCACATTTTACTGAGAGGTAGGCTGCTTTAAAGGAGAACTCCGGGCAATTTTTAGTACTGTCTATAGAAAAAAATAACGAGCCGGATTGGTGCTTGCAACACGGAGCTGCTACAGCTAATGCCCAGCTCCCAGGTAGCTAAAACGGCAGATATGGGGGCATTTACATAAAGAGTGTCTTTGTGCCTCTTAACAGACACAATGCAATTAAAATGTCTGTCCAACACGAACAGGGCTCTTACATGACAGCAAGATGCGTTTAGCAACTTAGCCATTGTTTAAATTCACCTAAATAGTGTTTTATACG